>NDXB01001821.1:0-23228 GCA_002631895.1 Agapornis roseicollis | reverse complement strand
AAAAAAAAAAAAAAAACCCAAACATTTCAGTGTGTCCTTAGAACATATCAGATATAGAAAATGCACTTCATTTGATTACTGTCCACTATTCAGAAAATCCCAGACAGTGTATCTGTTCTAAATTACCCNAAAAAAAAAAAAAAAAAAAAAACCCAAACATTTCAGTGTGTCCTTAGAACATATCAGATATAGAAAATGCACTTCATTTGATTACTGTCCACTATTCAGAAAATCCCAGACAGTGTATCTGTTCCAAAATAAATTACCCTTAGGGATTTTTTTAGATTATAATATCCAGGGTGTTCCTATATATACAGCAGAAGGGTTATTAAAAATAAATCAGATCCTTAATAATGGAATCATTCCCTTCAGTGCAAGAGCTGAATGGCATTTGCCAGTTGAAGGACAAAACTTTCTGCCAAAGTGGATTCAGAAATGTCTAAACAAACCCAGTGAGACCCCTTACTCCTCCTCCCTCACTGGATACAAACACTAGTTATCTGTAGGAGAAGATTGGAGGTGTATTTAAATCCACAATAAGCATGAGTACAATTGTTTGATAGGTAACAACCCCACCAGACCACTCTGATTGTGTAACAGCTGCCTGCAGTCAGCCACACGTTTGTAGGTATAGATAGATGCATTCTCCTGGTGGGGCCCTGCAGACAGCTGCATTCTTCCAGTCTTGTGCTATAGTCAGCTAACTTTCAGTGGCTTATGCTGTAATCAACTACGTTCTTATATTAATATGTTAAGGCCCTTCCTCCTCAGGACTGTATGTTGCCCTGCCAAAGTCACTTGCTGTAGTCAATCAGACAGACACAACCTGATAGGTGTGTGAAGAAGACAGAAGTTTTTTCTGGGAGAGAAGCACATATGCTGTGGGCTGCTGTAGCATTAGAACCCCATGCTACTACCAGACCTATGTCCTTTAAAGTATAATATGGAGTCAGATGGCACAACCATATGCTGGCTTCCATACGTTTTCACTGCAGTCACTTTACTATCAAGGACTATGCTGCCAGTTCCCAGGGGCCTCTACTCCATCTGATAAGCTTGAGTGTCACACTTGATTTGTTGTTTTTCCCTAAGGAATAGCTCCCTTATTCACCTGCATACTGGTAGCTGTGTAGATATTGCCTAATGAAAAGCTGAGGTCTCTGAAAGTTTCTCAGGACTTCTGCATTAACCTCCTTCCCCTCAATCCTGCACCCTGCTACCCAAAATCTTATTTTAATTACAAGAACTGTCACTGAAAGAAAAAAGAAAATGGGCATTTGTTTTTTTCTAGGTAAAAACAAGTGAAAGGCCAGAATGGGAAGAGTTACAGACTTCTCTGGCGTCCAGATTTTAATGAGCTTATTAGTGTAAATGCTTACCACTTGGTGTGCAGAGTGCTGACAAGCGGGTATCATTCATTAGGTTGTCTTGCTTTATATAGCAATACATTGCATACAAAGAGCTAAGAGTTTTGGAACAAAGCAGTTCTTTTTTTTTCCTCACAGGTTTATACATCAGTGTGGATTGTCTTTCAGACTGGAGGAGCTTTGGATAGGCATATGTCTTCCTTCATAATACCTAACCTACTTTAGAAGAATACACAAAAGCCAAATGTCTATCATGGACAGCAATTTTAATCTCAAGATACATCAGACACTGTCTGAGGTGCTGCTGCCTTTGCAATGGTCTAATATAAGGGCAGTAGGAATATGAGAGAATTGCTGGAACTAATGTCGGTTCATTTGTCTAATTTATCTCCCACCATTACAGTCAGTTATTAGTGTTAGCCACCACTGTTTTCATTCATGTTGCACTTACATCATCACTTGCTTCCTTTGAGATGTCAACAGTAGTAATTTACAGGACCTTAGCCACTTCCTTCTGTAGACAATGCTGTGCGCCCTGATTAAGTCATTTCTGTTACACTTTTGATTAAGAACATAGCCTATATTTTGTTATTTGTTTAGCACCAGGTATATTTCTAATACTGTATAAATTACTATATTACAATTGCCATATATAAGATAATTAGTAACATAAATACCATACATAACTAAGAGACAATAGTTCTTTGAATCAGTATACACCTTTGGACCATCATTTGGTGTCGGCTCTGAGTGACTCAAACTGTCACCTTTGGGACACTATGCCAGAGAACCTGTCTTGTCTTTATAGTAACAAGAAAAGACCATAATCAAATATGATTATTAAAGGCTCCAAGGGAATCTCTCACAGGAGTAGAGGTGAAGTTCCTGCATATTGTTCAAATTCCTTTGCAATTGTAGTCTACTTCACCAAACACCTTCTGTAGGTTGAACTGTTTGACTTTTACTGTTGTATGATCTTTCTGAAGCTCTTGGTCAAGAACTGCTAAACAGTAAATGCGCATAAATAGAGCAGAGCCTTCTATAGTGCATCACTCATCAAAGAACCTGGAGGCCCACTGGAGCTGAAAGATTCTATCTAATTGTAAGCTTACTGTCATAAATAAAGTAAACTAGTCCAAGTCTCCCCCTTATTTACACACACTGTAACTTCATTGCATTTACTGTAGCTACATGTAGTACACATCAGAGTACAATCTGATTAATTAATTCTAATGCCATTCTGGCTGGACAAATAGACCATGCGCCCAGACAGAATTGTCACTGCATATAAAAGAAGTGCTTTACATATTTTCAAAGTATCATTAAGACACTTATTTGGGCTGCAGACTAGGAGCATCTCAGAACACAACCCCAATGACATTGCAGCTGTTGTGCTTGGGCATTAAAAAGACAGTCTTTCCTTTCATTGTAATAATATAAAAATTACCAGCCATGTGCAGAATCTAAGAGCCTGACCATCAGCCCATGTGAGTCAGGATGGGAATCAGGGCATGACTTTCCGTTTGAATCACTCTGTGGATTTTGAGGACCTGGCCACTGACACCAGGTAGAGGACTGTTTATTGAAATAGTCTGAAATAGTTAATATCTGAAGACTATGTTCATGATCGCAAGCACAGCATAGGTGGGAAAAGGGTCTTTTTGACAGCTTCTGTTAGTGTAATGCTGGAATTCCTTCTCTCAGGTGAAATGAGGTAACTCTTTGGTGTTGTTAAAAGTAGGACAATCACCTTCCCAGCCTTCTACGCTACAATGGCTCTTTGAATCTGCATGAATAACATAACAGTTAATCTGTGATTCATTACAATGTGTGAGTGTGGAGGGGTAACATCTCTCTTCCTGCAAACAGTAATGCTGTATGAGTGTAATCTTATCTTATCTTATGCTCATGGCAGCATTCCCTTTTGCCATGTGCTGTGTCAGTTGTTAAGTGTTGGCTCTTTCCACAACTTTGTCAGCCCTATTTTTGTCACAGAGGGGGGTCCCATTCTGATATTGCTCCAAATCAGTGTTGCACAACTGTTGAACATGACTGAGAGCTATGCTGTTCCTGGCAGTTACAGCCCTGGTTGCTCTAAAGCCCTAGGAAAGGCACTTCATGCTTCACCTTCATGTGTGGGCTTCTGCTTAAAGCATGTAACATACTGCACAGACATTGCTAAATTGTCAAAGAATTGCTTGGGTTTTATTTTTGCTCACACCGCCTATGTAATGACTTATTTATAGTTTATAAGTGTTTATATATTATCAATAAAAATACATTAATACTTTCTGTGGAAAAGCTTATTAGAGGAAGGCAATTCACATAATCAAGAAGTTAGCTCATGCAGCACCTCACATCAGATGGTATAACTGTAACAATAGCTTGGTAATAGATAGTAAATCGTCAGCTTTATGCAGTAGGAGCAGCTTCTGTCTCATGTACCACACTGTCACCAGTCATAGGTTCACAGGAAAACTGAGGTTTGGAGTGACCTTAGGAAGTCATTTAGTTCAACCTCTGCTTTGCAATTTTCTTTGCCACTTTCTATATAGAAAGCACATTCACAACAGCAGTGTGGATCTGAGGTAGTTACAGCATCTGTTTGTGGTGGTGAAGTTTTGTCTACCATAGTGATGCTTGGCAATAGGCTAGTGGGCAGTGGGTTAGTTCTCCTGCAGGAATTAGTGGTCTTTCAAAGAGCCACAGTGCACACAAGTCTCTGTAAAAGACTGGATATACAGAGGAACATCTGGATAAAAACATACACACAAAAGGCTACCAAAAATATGGGAAAAGAGTCTGGAATAATTCTAGGATAAGTTCTTCAGAAAGATAAGTGATATTTTAGAATGTGAACAACAGCACCTACAAAACATTCCCTCTCTAACCCACGTTCATGTGGCTGGATTTTCTTCCAAGATATGCATCTGTCTGAATGAATAATTTCAATGTTGTCTCAAATATTTACTGTATTCAATAAGGGTGAGAAAGAACCCTTCACTGTGGGAACAGAAATGCGAGCATTTTAAAAAAAAATAAATTGCAGTGAACATAGTAAGAAGTACTGACCTTTCAATATTTTATCTTGTCATAGAGAGAAGGTTTATTAAGCACCAAAGAAAAATGCTTCAAGTCCACAGATTTCATATGGGAATTTCGCAGAATTTCCACTAATGTCCATTACATGCACAGCATTTTTTTTTATTTTCTTATTCTTTATCACTTTTCATTAAGGCCACACCTTCAGATGTTGTCTCTTAGATAACAAAGGACACTGGAAAGCAGGTCAATCCTGGGCATAGAGGTCTACAGCCAGGATGGTTGCTTTAATTTCCTGACACAGATGGTGTCCAAAGAAGAGCAATGAAGCTGATGAAGGGTCTAGAGCACAAGTCTTATGGGGAACATCTGAGGGAACTGGGGTTTTTCAGTCTGGGGAAAAAGAGGCTGAGGGAAGACATAATCGCTCTCTAAAAATGCCTGAAAGGAGGTTGTAGTGAGGTGAGTGCTGGTCTCTTCTCCCAAGCAGCGAGTGATGGGATAAGAGGAAACAACTTCAAGTTGTGCCAGGGGAGGTTTAGATTGGATATTAGGAAAAATTTCTTCACAGTTGTCAAGCATTGGAACAGGCTGCCCAGGGAAGTGGTTGAGTGACCATCTCTGCAGGTATTTAAAAGACAGGTATAGATGTGCTGCTAAGTGACATGGTTTAGTGGTGGAATTGGCAGTGCTAAGTTAATTGTTAGATTTGATCTTAAAGATATTTTCCAACCTAAATCATTCTATGATTCTATGAATTCTATAATTTTGACTTCTACTGGCAGAGTGATACAGGACAAAGTAGTGAACTGAGCTCTCCTAAGTTTGTCTTTACTTCTCTTATGCTTAGTTCTATCTCTTTTGGACATGCAAATTTGCAGATAAATATTATCCAAGAGCAAAATTTTATCTTTATAATTAAAAATCCTTGCAACATTAAATAATAAGGGTAATACAAAGCTTTAATTATGAGCTGAAGCACTAAAGATTTCGTATGTTTGAATCTGGTAGAGTTCAGCTTGAATCAGATCTTCAGTACTGAGGATATGAGATGTAGGACTTGATAGATTGATGGCTTGACTTCACAAGTGAAGATTTGGGAAGGGCTTTAACCACGCTTACAACAAGCACGATGACCAAGGGCATGTGGGATATGCAAAACTGGTAGGAAAAAAGGGTGCTTAGGCAATCAGGAAGTGTCCTATCAGGACTGTCATCTCCTGAGCAGTCTCGAGCTATCCATGTGCTGGTCCATCCGCATGCTAGGTTGGATCTGCAGCTTCCCATGCACCTTGTCACCCACCGTTTCAACCCTCACCTGTCCATACAGACAAGTGAGACTGAGCCCTGCCAGCCTGCGCAGTGGGTTTCTTAGGTGAGGTGCAGCTTGCGCAGAACTGGCCCCAACCTTTACACCCGAGGTTTAACTGCATGCGCCTAGCTAGCTAGGACAGTGACAGCAAAGTCCTCAGGTCGTAGGTTGTGTAAAAGTGTCCTTCTCTTTGATGGAAGACCATACAAGGCCAGATCAGCTCCATCAGCCTGGGTCTGAAGATAGGAGTTCTCCTATGAGGAAGGCTTGTCTTTGCTAACAAAGATTCAAGAAGGGCTTTAGCCCACACATTCTGAACAAGACTGTCATTTCCTGGGTCAATCTCAAGTGATCAGTGACACAACAGCACAACATCAAGCGTCTAGGTGGGGTTCTGACTTAGAGGTGCTCAGTCATAAGCCCGCAGATGGTAGCCTCATGCCAGTGGCTCCTCAGCCAAGCGCACGCACCAGGGGTCTGAACCTGCGGTTTCTCTCGTACTGAGCAGGATTGATGATGGTGATGGCTTGGCTTCATGAGCAAAAATTTGGGAGTGGACCAGCACATGGGTAGCTTGAGATTACTCAGGAGATGACAGTCCTGGTTGGAAACTTCCTGATTGCCTAAGCACCCTTTTTCCAACCAGATTTGCATATCCCACATGCTCTTGGTCATTGTGCTTGTAGTAAGCATGGTTAAAGCCCTTCCCAAATCTTTGCTCACGATGTAGGACTTAACTGACAGAGAAGAATACAAGTTTCCCGGAAAGTGACCAGCATGGGCATACACAACATATCTAATGTTAATGGTTTCGGAGCTCTGTTATACTTCACCATTAACAGTGGTAATTTGTTCCAGGCTACCAACCACTCTTCGTCTTTTTGTTTTTCTTCCTACAGATAATAGTATCATGTTCTGCACACAGTTGGAATCTGAGCAGAAGACAGGCATTATGTTGTAGCCACACTGTACTTGAAGGAATTGCCCTTATTTCACTTTCAAGGCTCCTACTGATTTGTACAAATTTGGTCTTTTCTAAGCATATCATTGAAAGTGATCTTCAATAAGGAAATATAAGCCTGACAAATAAATAGTTTTTTATATCAAAGAACCCTGCTGCAGCTACACTATTAATGCCTTGGTGGTTCATCCTTTTGGACTTTTGTCATTAGAAACTATTATCTGAAGCAAGCTGAAATGTACAGAATCATAGAATTATAGAATATGTCAAGTTGAAAGGGACACATAAAGATCATTGAATCCAACTCCCTGAAGCAAAGATCTGCATAATTTATTCTCTGCACTGCATGCAGATATGATGGTGTTGGTGTCACATGTCTATGTGATGAGGAGGTTGACCTGTACTGTTGTTGATGGGAAAAAAGATGGCTAAACACACTGCCTCTCCTCCTGGGAAAGCTTCCCAAGGTTCTCTTCCTTTACAGCAAAGGTGACCACTGCTGCTTCCAGGCAGCTACTTAATATTTGGCTGCCTAGACATAGTACTGGTCTTTCTGGAGACAACAAAAGGCTTTATTCTGTAACTAAAAATTATTTCCATGTGTAAATAATATCTGATCGAGGACATATGTCCACACAGGTTTGGGTTTTTTTGTCTGGTGTGCCTGCTTACTGACTTAAAGTCAAATTCTGCAATCCTTTATCAACACAAACCCATTGTCTCGGGAGACTGAGAACAGAGTTTGGCTCTCGCACAGGAGAGGTCTACCACAAACCATGTAATTCCAGCGTATGTATGATGTGTGACTTGTAACCTTGTTCTCTGCAGAGTAAGTGGTTTGTACATCTCTTATGGAGACACAGTAAAGAATTCCAGCACTGCAGCTGAAATTCATTCTATTTTAAATTGTCCTTCTGCATTTACAAGCAACTGAGTTTTCTTGCTCACTTATGTATAAACACTGATTGTGGTATAAATAACCTTGAATACTTTGTAGACTGAGTCTGTGGTGGGATGAGTGAAAGGTCAGGACAGGGCTGAGAGAAAGCACTATCCAAATAGATTAAAGAACATCTCACACAAAAGCTGTATGGTTAAAAAAATACAAAACCCCCAAACCATTATGCATTGTGGTAAAACTTCTCTTCCTTAAACAAGGGAGAGATACATGAATTTTAAACCTGGGCTGTGGATTTAGAGGCTTTCCAGTCAGGAACTATTTTTTGAAAGGTCAGTCTGTGCGTTTTTTTTCAATAGAAATGATTTTAAAGAGTGTGAAAAACAAATTCTAAGTAGCATTTTCTCTTGTATTCTAAACATCTGCCCTGTTTATTAGGAACAGCATCAGATTTTGGCAATTCAATCTTATCTTTTGTGTGGTGCTTGAAAGAGTAGCACCACTCTTTCCTCGGTGCAAATTGCTGGGATCTAGGGATTTCCTAAATTTGCTAGTAGAATATCATCTTCGATATTTTTTTTTTAAAAAAAGGGCAAGGACACAAGGGAGAGGAAAAAGACACAAGATGTTTTCCTGATCTAAGCAACACCCACATACAGTGCATAAATTGTTTGGCTCTTCAGTTCTACTTCCAGCTTCCTAATTTCTTAAGGCTAAATTGTCATTGTATTTGAAAAAATGGCTGATTTGTAATAATAATTACTATAATATTGCCAACTGTGTTTTTGAGTAGATTCTAAAATTCTTATGCTTTTCTCCATCAGTTGAGGTAATGTTAAAGAAAGAGGGAGGCCATTATTTTTACATTGCCATTAATTTAAAGCTGGGAAGGAGAAGTTGAATTCTGTCTGCAGTAGAAAGAGCTACACATGCTGTGTACAAAAGTGTGAGATATACATCTTACTATACCAAGATGACATTCAGAAGGAAGTCCTTCTGAGTGTCCCTTGTAGTGTCTGCAGTTTAAGTACAGAAAATAGGACACAAACCAAGTAATATCTGCACGACACATCAACATTTTAATGAAGTTTTGTGTATTTTATACATGTGTTTTTTTGGAAGCTAGAAGAATCCTGTACAGGATACTGAATCTCACTGTTTCCAGCTGATCAGACTAATACTACCTCTCTTTAAAGCCTGTATACCTTGAAGCACCTTTTATTTCTATGTGTAACCTACTTACCCATTCCTTTCCCCATTGCACTGCTGAGGCTGTATTGTAGTCTTGTCTTCATTTTAAAAAATAAGCTCTTTCAGCTTAAGAGAAGTCAGCACTTCTCAGGTGCTCAGTTTCTCCCATACACAGCCTGGGGATGCCTCTTGTGCTATGTGCAGCTCAGGAGCTGAAGGCCTAGGAACAGCTGTCCTCTCATGAATCATTCATAGGGGTGAGCTGTGATGATGAATGATCAGCTGCAAACAATGCATAACATTAAGAGCAAATAAATGCATTTCACTTTAACTTCATTCCACCCTCACCCCAAGAGGTGGAGCAGAGCCCCAGGTGTCTCTATGGCAGGATAACTTCAGTGATGGAGAAACACTGAAGTTCTGGCTACTGTGTTCAAATGACCCCACAGGTCTTCTTAAGACCTTCCCCTACAAAGGGAGGTGAAACAGTAGTGATGTTGGGTAAGGTAAGCAGGTAAGACATTAGGTGCAAACTAGGAAACAGAAACATTTGTTCATGTCTTTAACTTTTTCTGTTTTCCCAGATTTTGAGAAATTCACAAAAAAATTAAATGAGTGACTATTTTCTGGCTGGCTGGGGAGTGCCAAGTCACATGTTGTTGTTTCTGCTTTTTGACTGGCTGCCTTCTATAGCTAATCAACACAGTGTCATTTTGAAATTCACATCTGGGAACTCTTTGAGCTAAATATGCACTTTTCATAAGCTCTGGCAACTGTAAACCTCCAAATGCTTGAATATTCAAGGAAAATAAACACACATGCTAAGAACGTGACAAAATGGAAATCTGTGTCAAGTTTGAAAGAACACTCTAGGATATCCTCTGCCCTCTGCTCCCTGCTCTCCACTCTGCTGTGCTCAGTGCCAGGGGTAGATGGCAGAGACGTGTGTCCCTTATGTAAGATGTGTGCACAATGCCTCTGAAATTTTGGCATCAGTTCAGAATGTAGTGAACTTGATCGTGCCAGTTTAAATATATCTGGTCATTTTCCAGTACACTGCTCAGCTGTCTACCTTTCAGAGCCCTAGCTGGCATCTCAGTAAGCTCAATCTGCATTTCTGTTTTTGCTAATGCTACCGGGTTCTCTAGTGGGAAACTGGATATTATTATGTTAAAAGCATGGGACCAGGAATCGCAAGATGTGAAGTAATTTTTAGTGGCTACTACGATTTCCCTCAAAATTCTGGAGACATTCTTTTGGCTTTTAGTATTTAGAGCAGATTCACAGACCCCAAACTAATGAAGCACACTTTTAATTTTGAGCATGTGAGCATTCACATGGCATTTAGAGGAATGAGGCTTTGATGTACTCAGAGTTCAGCATCCTGCGTGCATTTCATGGTACCCTGGGATACTGAAGCACAACAGAGCTTGAAGGCTGTTAGGAAAAGTCATACAGTCATTGGTCAAAATTACATACTTCAAATTCTTAAAACAATTCTGCAGACTTTGATATTGCTTGCTATTACTTACACCAGAAACAAGACGGTTCTTCTGAGTGGAAAGAAAAAAACCATTTTCAGGACCTGCTTCTGACTACATCAGACTAATCCCTCATTCTGCCCAGTGGACTCCATAAAACTATCTTTGCTTATATACATTTTTTCTCTTTTCACTATATTACAGTGTGACTGTATTGAGACAAATACAAAGGCTGTGACAAGAAGTGATGCAACTTAGACAGCTATAGACTGCCATAAACGTCACTGCCTGCAAAACTTCTCTGTCCTGTGAAGAATATTTTGAATTCCAACCTGCTCTGAGTATCTCCAGTTTTCTCTACCTTGGAAGGGTAATAAATAAGACTCTTTCTTTAATAACTATCATAAAGTGTAAGACAAACATGGTCTCAACAGAAATGGGTAAGCCTGAATTCCTTGCTATGGCTGATTTGAAGTGCCTGTCATGCCTTGACTTTGTGGCACAATATATTCTGAACTTTAGCTGAATAATTTAATTTCTAGCTGTGGATTCTATGGATTCTCCTTGTATACTGCAAAAAGGCTGAAGCAGAAGGGAGGGAGGAAAGATTCGAAAGAGCTGTGCCAGCTATTTGGGAAGCCATTGTTTATCTGCATTTAGGAAGAAAGGGACACCATTTGGCAGTATGGGGTTCCACTGCCTTGGTTCCAGCTAACGATCATTGTGTGAATTGAGCTGTAAGGAGAGCTGCCCATTGACCAGCATTGATTGTTGTTGTGGACAGGTGCTAATGTTCAGAGGGCAGATCACAGCTGCTTGTACAGGGTTCCCATTATCCTTTGCTGGGTATTGATTCTCCCTGTGGGATGTTTCCTTCCTAGCTGTGTTAATTTCCAGACCACATATTTGCATTGGTCTGTGCTGAGAGGGACCGGCAGAGGTACCTTGGCTATGTTTAATGGCCTTACCCCCTTCCCTTCACACCCCCATACTCCCCCAATCTCTCCAGTCTTTAGAGACCATGTCTGTTGAGATCCAAGTTTCCTTTAATTATGGTGCACATTACGGGGCAGGCTCTATGAAGAATATCATTACTACTCTTGTAATTGCTTCAGGTGCACTCAAAAATTAATCAGAAAGTACACAATGGGTTTTTTGTTTTGGTGTGGGTTTTATTCTGAATCCTTTCTAAGCCTGAAGACTTGCTGCCTATGTGCAGAGCTCACGCAAGTGTAACATGGAAGGGATAGGAAAGTAGTTTGTGATGTTGCCAGGGCAGAGACTGTTGTGTCCCTTCAGTACTATTTCGGCACTGCACACAATTGATTAACTGATGGACCTCAGTTGCCATCAAACCAGAGTGGTGATTTAGTAGATTCATTTTGCATTGGTATAAACATCTTGCAGGGTTGAGTGAATATATGGATTTTCCTATGGGTAGTGTCTACAAAGTGCCCAGAACTATGTTGGGATCTTGTGGAGTTTTGGTACAATGTAGAGCTTACAAAAGTGGTGTCTTAGCTCTCTACTGTAATAAGTCAAAGAAGCCTGAAACAGAATTTTTGCAGAGAAGGGAGTAATAGCATATGACAGCAAAAATCTCCAGCAACTGAGGATTTTGCTTGTTTTGGCAGGTGTACTCACCTCAGTGCAAATGCTGCCTCCATGTAACAAATGTTATGAATTTTGCCTCTATAATACGGAAATGGAACAACGAATTTAGGTTCCCCAAACAAAGTATATCTTTGCTCTGATAAATAGACACCAATTTCCAATCCTTCCTTAAGGCATCTCCATTTATGCCATCTGCATAGAAAGAAGAGGGTACATCTGAACCTAGTTATTCCTAGGGCTGAAATAGTTAGGTTGTGGTGTTTCTGTAATCAATAACAACCAAAAGATGTATGTAATTATCTTCAGTTCCCCAGTTTAAATGACCAGGTAGTCATTTATAGCTGAATATTCTTCAGAATGGGATCAACACTTGGAGTAAATTCTCTGGAACCATATCCCAACATTTATGATTTCCTTGTGGAGTCAGCAAATGTAGCATTATTATAAAAATAACTCTAACTCTTCTTCAAGATTCAGGGTACCAAAATTGTTACCTCATTCTGGAAGTATGTATCCAGGATCATATTCTGAGATCATATTCTAATACTAGGAATTTTCTCGTTTTTGTAGAACATGTTTCCTGTACTGTATGTGCATGGCTTTAGAATGGTAAAGTGTACAGATGTGAATGTTGGAGTGTCCTTTTTAACTCCAGCATGTTCACAGCACACCTTTCAAAACTTAAGCATGGGTGGGTGGATTAAAAAAGGATGTGAAAATATACAAAACAATGTACAATTGGAGAAAAAAAATAAAAAGCCAGGGGATTTCAGCAGCACATGAACAGCAGGCAGAGGATGTGTTCCTCTTTTAATTCTTCCACTGCTGAAGTTGCTTTACTTTTAATGCACAGGAGTTTCTGCTCATCTTGACTTTCCCAGGACTGCAATTGCTTCTGTGGTTGCTGGAGTGAGTAACTTGTGCTGCAGTGCATGCAGGATTGAAAGAGACGGTTTAATCCTCAGTTGCAGCATATCAGCTCATTTAAGCAACCGTAGTGATGCAAGTGTGGACAAGGGTACAAGTCATCTCATTAACTGATAACTGCTGTATGTTGTTGGAGAGTGCAGACTTAAGCTACTCCTGAAATGAAAAAAGCCAGCTGTTTAAGATCAGCTGGGACATCAAATTTAAAAAGTAAATGTAAAAAAGGAGAAAGGAAAATCCCAGCCCAACAGAGTGCCTGAGCCTGCTCTTGCTTAAGCTTGCATAACTAGAGAAATGAAACAGAAATTAGTGCGGTGAAACCAGTGTAAAAGCGGTAAAAACAAAGTCAGAGTTTGTGCCCAAGAGAGACAGCATATGTGAATTTTGAGGAAGAAGGGAAGCAGGAAGAGAAATGTTGGTAGGGAATGCATAAAAATCAGGAATATGTATTAACAGCTTATTCCAATGCTTTCTCACCTTCCTGGGATCAAGAATATGAAAAATTTTTCCATTATTTGTCACACTTTGAACAGTTGTTTCCCAGTCTGTTCAAAAGGAAACATCCCCATTTTGCCCAGGAAGACAGTCCAGTTTTCTTTACTGGGTTTGTTTTGTGGGCCTGATTTTTCTCTACACTGGAAGGGTACAGATCTGGTGCTGTGCATTTGGGACCTACAGCACTGCATTGATGTAAAAGATGCAAAAGGGGAGAAACCTAGATCCTGTGGCTGGAAGGGAAACTCATGAGTTAAAAAAAAAAAATTATTAGGGGGAGGAGGGGAGAGAAATTAGAAATGCAAAAAACAAATTAGAAAGTTGAGACTTAAAAGAGGCAGGTGAAGCTGAGAGACAGAGCTTTATTGAAGGGGGTGGTGAGATAGTGTGCTGTGTAAGACAGGAGTCAGCTGAAAGAGAAGAAAATAATTAAATTCAAATAGAAGGCTAATTAAAAATAAGAGGGAGAAAAGAATATATTAAAAATGAAAAAAGGAAATAGGAATATGAAATATGAAAATGTAAGTACTGAGAGGTAAGAGATGAAGAAAAATATCTTTATCTAAAGCAATTGTACAAAATAAAAAGCAGCAGCAATTTTATAAAAGTCTTTACCTTTGGGTTGACAGCCACCCTAAAAGATCTCCAAGAAAAGCAATTCAATTCAAATTTGACTCAAGTTAATTAAGACAACAAAATAGATTACTGATTCGGGCAGCAATTCAGTGCTATTGTAGTGGAGTTGTCAATCAGTACAACTACAATCCAAATTAGATACCAATAAAAAATAAAGAGTTTAATCTTGCTTCTGCTGAAGTTATTAACAAAACTCTCATTAACTTTCATGGGACAGGAAGAACCATCCTAATGAAATCATCCTTTGTTCCATTACTGGGAAAGAGCAAAAGACAGGGGTTAGAGTCAAAGCAGTGATTTGGGCTGCAAGCCATGATGGAAAGTGAAAGCTTCCTTCATACCAGGCACTTGCTGATTCCTGGTCCATTTTGCCAAACTGCCTCTAGGTCAAGTGGAAAGCTGAAGATGGGGATGTATTTTTGCAGAATTATAAAATATCCAGAGTATTCTGGGACCCATGAAGCTCATAGAATAGTTAGGGTTGGACAGGACCTTAAGATCATCTAGTGCCAACCTCCCTGCCATAGGCAGGGACACCTCACACTAAACCATGCCACCATGTCCAACCTGGCCTTCAACACTGCCAGGGATGGAGCATTCACAACCTCCCTGGGCAACCCATTCCAGTGCATCACTACCCTAACAGTAAAGAAATTCCTTCTTATATCCAATCTAAACCTCCCCTATTTAAGTTTGAACCCATTACTCCTTGTCCTGTCACTACAGTCCCTAATGAAGAGTCCCTCCCCAGCAGCCCTATAGCCTCCCTGCAGATACTGGAAGGCTGCTAGGAGGTCTCTTCTCCAGGCTGAACAGCCACAACTTTCCCAGCCTGTCTTCATACAGGAGATGCTCCAGTCCTCGAGAAATCCACGAGACCATCCTCGTGGCCCTTCTCTGGACTTGTTCCAACAGTTCCATGTCCTTTTTATGTTGAGGACACCAGAAGTGCACACAATACTCCAGGTGAGGTCTCACAAGAGCAGAGTAGAGGGGCAGAATCACCTCCTTCGACCTGCTGGTCTCACTCCTTTTGATGCAGCCCAGGATACGGTTGGCTTTCTGGGCTGCGAGCACACACTGAAACTGGCTCATGTTCATTTTCTCATCGACCATCCCCGAAGTCCTTCTCTGCAGGGCTGCTCTCAAGCTGTTCTCTGCCCAACCTGTAGCTGTGCCTGGGATTGCTCTGACCCAGGTGTAGGACCTTGCACTTGTCATGGTTAAACATCATGAGGTTGGCATCAGCCCACCTCACAAGCGTGTCAAGGTCCCTCTGGATGGCATTCCTTCCCTCCAGCGTATCCACCGAACCACACAGCTTGGTGTCATTGGCAATTTGCTGAGGGCGCACTCAATCCCACTGAGTCCAACTCTTGACTCCACACTGGGCAACCTAAGAGTTAAACCAGGTTTCAACTAGGAGTGTTGTTCAGATGTTTGAACACCCAACAATTTCAGGAGCTTGTTCCTGTGCTTGACTACCCTCTCAAGGAAGAACTTTTGCTAATACCGAATCTGAACTTCCCCTCATACAGCTTTAAGCTATTGCCTTGTGTCCTGTCATTGGACACCAGGCAGAGAGATTAGTACTTCCTTTTCCATTCAGCCTTTAGGTGGTTGTAGACAGCATTGAGGTCAGCCCTCAATCTCCTCGAAACTGAAAAAACCTAGCATCCCCAGCCATTCCTCATAAGTAAGTCATGCCCTACTGTCCTTTCACTGTCTTTGTTGCTTTCCTTTGGACACATTCTAAGGTTTTTATATCCTTCTTGCATTGTGGAGCCCTAAACTGCACACAATACCTCAGATGAGGCTTCACCATTGCCAAGTATAGTGGGACTATCACTTCATTTGACCAGTTAGCTATACTGTGCTTAATGCATCCCAAGTACAGCCAGCCCTTTTGTCTGCATGTTGTTAACTCAGACTGTATTTATCATCAACCAAAGCCCCCAGATCCTCTTCTCCAGGGCTGCACTCTAGCCTCTTGTTCCCCAATCTATATGTACATCAGTTTCTCTCTTCTCTTCAAGGCAACCAGCATGGATAGGGTAGGAAAGAGAACGTGCCTTCTTTGTTCAGTGTAGCACACACAGGAAAAAGGATTGACAATACTTCAGAGGAGCAATTCTGAGCACAATACTTCCTGGAGCTACTTCAAAGATGGTGCAGCTTGCCATCCGTTATTTCAAGCTTTTCCTGAAGATGCGATTTAATCCCTAAACATTAAAGGGATGAAGTCTTGCAAATCCTTGAGCATGCAAGTTATTATCTGTAGACTAAAATGGTAATAGTCACCTATAAAGCATGCCATATACTGATGTTTCTACTGGTTGCAGCAGTAAGGGGTCTGAAAAGCAGCCTCCAACCAGGATGCTGCTCAGGACTTGGGCCACTGGAGTAATATGTTGTATGCAGATCTTATCTTCTGTGTATGCATCAGTTCCACTCTGGGGAATTAAATTGCTTTTATCTTCTTCACAAAGGTGCTGTGAAAATAAACCTATAACTATCCTAAAATGTCATAAATGTCATAAAGTGATAAATGAAGTAATTCCAACCTATAGCACAGCCACAGGATAAAATAAAGGTCTGTAAGTGTGTTTTGGACAAATCTTGTGCAGATGGATATAACATGGGCTATGTCTCAAAACTGCTTGTTAGTCATTAGCTGCAGCTGCAGAGCTTTGGTCTTTGCCCCTGCTAGCCAGGGGAAGCAGGGGCACCCTGTATGGCTCAGGTACAGAGGTGTGGGAAAGGGCATGCTGATCAGGGGTAGTGGGGTGTACAGGTGTAATTCAGGATGGTATATAGCCCAATGAGTCTAACAGCCCTGCTTAATGACATCGTTAAGATACTACACAAACTCCCATTGAAATTAATGGTATTTCACATAATAAAGTACTGTGGAACTACTCAGTTATGTAGAACATTAATGTGCCTTTAAAAAGCCATAAATCCAGAAAATCAATTTCTTCTCTGTAGTTGTATTTGAAGTGGCGGGCTCATAATAGAAGCACCAGCATACTTGAAGATGGAAGTCCTTAGCTTCTGAGGTTTGTAGTCATTTGTTCTCCATTCCTTTAATACTGTTAGAGATCTTAAGAATTCTCTTGCTTTTCTTTCTTTTTGCCTATCAAACACAGTTTCCCATTAGGTTTCTCCAGTGCAACAGAGGACAATAAATCTATGGGTTTTGTTTTCCTGTGTATATGCCTGACTCTAGTGATGCTAGCAATGAAGTATTTTTGTTGTTGACTGAATTGAAAAAAACCACAAAATGAAACATTTGTGCTCATCCAAAACAGCATTTGTTTTTGTTCCCTCCACTAAACAAAACACCAACTCTTTAGACTTCCCAGATTTAAAAATGTTTTCCTAGAAATCACTATTGGCAAGTTTGTGAGCATGCTGTTTTACATAGTAAGCATCCAAAAGGGCATGGATATTTTTATTAATACCTTCTTAGAGGAATCAGTTCAGGTTCTCTGAAACTGTGAGTGGGTGCATTAGCTAAGACAGGTTCTCTCCATCACATGAATGTAAATGGTTTTTTGTTCTGTGCGTTTTGTGACCCTTCTCTGTCACAACTATGTGTGTGCCTCTAAAATCCCTCTTGGGATTTTTCTATTCCTCATTCCACTTCGCAGACAAGCAGTTAAAGCTGGTTTATCAATCTCTTGAGTGAAGATGGTCAAATCGTAGTTGTTAAGATCAGCAGTTCCTCAAGGTTCCTCATCTTGTGAGAACAGTAGAGGAGGATTCAAAGAAACATTTCAGAGCCCAACAATTTGCTTTGTTACTTCATCAGTGACCAGAATTTATGAGTTGTACTGGGGCAGGTTCACCAACTCATGGCAGGAGGCACTTCTGCAACATTGTTTGTCACCTCCTCTGTGGATGTTTTTCTTAACAGAAAACTAAGAACTATAGTGCCTATAATGAAATAAGCTGATGTCAGAAGAAATGGGGACTTGCAGAAATATCAAATGACAGATAGAACCAACTATATGCAGATACAGCAAAATATATGAAGACTGTGTGCTAGGAAGCTGGCATCATGTCATTCCTGGGACACATCTGCGATGCAAGTCACCGGTCCCAGAGAGCTGAATTGTTGCACAGGTCTGCCTTACAACCTTATGAGGCATTCATTCCTGACACATAAATGGAAGAGAAATACTGGGGTCTGAAGGAAAGAAGACAAGAATTGCAGAAGGTACAGCTAAGTGACAAGAAATACTCCCAGCAGCGTAGGTAGTGATCCACTGTGCTTTCAATCTAATGCTCCAGAGCAGAACTATTGTATTACTCTATTTTCAGTTCTATAATTATCACCCCAGATAACCCACATTTGCATAAAATCAGAGGCAGAGACAAGAAGGGTATTACAACAGAGAGAGAAAACAGGCCTTAGGGAATTAAGGGGAAGGGGGTTAATGCAGGAATTGAAACAGTCAATGGAAACTGAAAAACTGGTAAGGGAAAAGGCACCTAGGTTAAACTTTCCCTTGCATGACTTTTTTATGTACAGGACGTGCACTATCACAATGGCACTTTTTAAAAAATTATTTTTATGTTATGAATGGTCTGCAGCATGCATTTATGAAGATACAGATGTTTTTTTACCTGACCTCTGCTGAGTAGGAGGCAGTGCTCTGCAGCTGCTCCCCAAGTGACCAGGAGAGAGGTAAGGAGTATTGAATATCTCCAAGGAATTTCAGAAATACCATGCATCTGGGACATCACTAAGGTTCTGGGGAAATGTGCTTGCTTTCCAGTTCTGATAGCAAGATTATCTAGTCTCCTTCAAAGTATATGCATCAGTCCCTCCCAGGGCTGTGCTCAGAACTCAAATCATAATCATGCAGCTATGAAGAAAGAAAATCTTATTCTCCTGGTAAAATTCGTCAGGTGTCCTCTGGCAGTGGTGAGCATGGGACTATGGTTGGCTTTAAAAGGAACAGTTCTGGCAAAAGCGACATGAAAATTCCTGTATCTCTCTAAGAAGAACCTACTCCTTTGTTCTCCTCAGCTCTTTTTAGCATATATGGTGCATTAGACATCAGAGGCAAAATTGAACTGTGTAATGGAAATGCAGCAGGCAACTGAGTTGTCCACTTTTATCACTGAACTGCAAGACGAAGAAAACTTCGATCAACACCTTTGATTTTTGGATATTTTAATTAAATTTTACATTCTTCATTCATTTAATCTTTTCACATATAAAGCTTGCCATAGGTTAATTTGGGGTTTCTCTGTTTTCTGGGTTTCAATCATAAGTGCTGTTTTATCAGCAAAATATTGCTAATTCTGATACTAAGGCTTATATCAGTCACAAGATTTTTCTTCCTTTTATTATTTTCCCCTTTCAGATTCCAAACAAGATTTACCTATTTTCTTTCCCTGAGTTTTCTACTTACTCCTTAAGTAAATTGCATAGTCTGCTCTTCCAGCATTAATTTAATACTTTAAAAATTGTCAAGTGCATAAGGGTTCGGACTTGATAGAGTTTACAACCTGGTTGTTTTCCTCCTCAATGGCACTTGCTGCTTTTGGAAACCAAGCAAACTATTGTTTAAAAGCCACTTGTTTTCATGTTTCTAAGTGAGTTTCAGCTTCATGGGAAATCTTAGTTTTGATGTTCTTTCAGATTATTTTGATTTCTTATGACCCCTGTTGCCTTGCAGTAGTCAATGAGAGCTTTGGGCCTAGAGTGCTTTAAACAACTCTTATTTAGGTACAGGATAGTTGTTCTGGTTAACAGAAGATAAACCCCAAAGATATTATTTTGCCCAGGTTTTCTGGTATCTGGAGTAAAACTACAAAGTTCTCAGCACATCCCACAAGAATGTGAAAACTTTCCTGCTCATAAGGCTGGGAAAGGTTGGGAAGTCAAGAAAACTATGCACTAAATAGAAGAAATTATAGTAATCTGCCTGAACTGTAGCCTGGTAGTGTTAGCTGGGATTTCATGCTCAGCCTGGTCCCAGCTTCAAGCTAGGCCATGTATTTCATGTAGAGTTATAAGGAATGGCAGTGGTGCTGGCTTTTAAGAGGAAAGAAGTGTTTGTAGGACTTACTTTCAAGGCTAAAAATATGCGCAAGAAGTTCTTCGAATCCTTTAAACCCAGCTATAATCATGATAACACCATTCATAGCAGCCCCCTCCCCCCCAACAGCCCTTTAAACACAACTCTTCCTGCTGTATAAAGTCATTGAATGAAAGATTTTATTACTGCTGTCTGTACTATTTTTCCAGGGTGCTACCATAATAGAAATCAACACAGAGAAATCAGTAACGATCACACATGTTTCATATTGGTTCCCATGTGGAAAACATTTCAAAGGTGTCAGTGCCTGGAAAACCTGATGGTTTCACTGAATACCAGAACGAAACTCCAAGGCAAACCCTGAGGAGAGATTAACACTTGGAAGTATAAAATTCAGGTAGTAATGAGAAGCCAGGTGTTCACTGTCAAGGATTCCAAGTTTCCCTAATTACGGGCAAGTATCTGACTTTAACTGCCTCTCTCAGGTGAGCCAGTAATCCTTTGTTGACAAAGATTTATAAAGAGAAAAAAAATAACAATAGGAAAAGAAGAAGAAATATGCCTCTGTTTGCTGCGATGGAGAAAATATTACACAGGCAGTCCTATTTCTAACTAAATTAAGATGAGAGAGGGAGTTGGAAGTCATGTTGCACCCACAGTGATCATTCTGCAAATTGCAATATGGATCTAGAATTTCATGTTAATTACATTTTATTTGAAAAGTGCTGCACTACACAGTATTTTCCACAGCAGTAGAGGCTTGATTCTGCTCCCAATTATGTAGGTGTAAAGTGGAGTATCTCCAGTGAAGCTAATGAAGTTAGAGTAGTTTAACACTGAAATGAGGAAGATTACAATAAGGCCCTAGAGCCTGCCATATTGCTACTGCAGTTAATGATCATTACTGCAGAATGCTGTAGTCTGGTAATTATTTTGTTCATGCAGGTAGAAAGATACACAAAACTGGCACTGATTGTGTCTGTAAGAGGAATAGTCCAAAATTCTCCAATCTAATATTGTCTCTCCAAATTGCATCCTATATTCCTTTTTGTGTGTATTGAGGTTCTGTGCAAAAGGGAGTGTGTCTGGATTTTGAGGAGGCTGATTTAAAAGGCTGCATGGGAAGCCAAGCATCAAAGTAACAAAACTGTGCCTTCTGTTTCATTAATCCTTAGGCTCGTCTGATGTCTATTGCCATTATGGTGAGAGCTCATTACTTTTGCTGCTTTCAGAGTGTTTTGATATAGACTTTAAAATACGACAACACGGTTGGTCCTAGTCAAAACCACTTTCCCAATCTTGGCTTACCAGTCACTTCATTAGATGCCAGTCAGGCTTTCCTCAGGACCATGCTGTGGTGTGTTTAGGGCCATAAAATTAACCCAAGCTCCTGAGATGTTGGGTGGAGCAGGCTCAGGTGAGACCTTGGGTTAGCAGCCCAGAACAACAGCGGATACCTTGAGTTTTTCTCTCCCTGGGCAGGTGTGGACATAATATATGTGTTGGTAAACTAACCTGGGTTGGGAGTTTATGCTCAAGCATTGATATGTAATTGTCCACACTTAAACTGCTAGCAGGGGCTCTGTAATGGAATTAACCAGCATGTTATCCCAGCTGGGGATGAATGGGAACAGAAGATATAACAAGAACTATCTCCAAAAAGCAGTTGAGATATGGCCATCTTGGTCTGAGGGTTCTTGAGTGTGTGGGAATGCAGACTCTGGGCCATGCCACTTGGCTTGAGAGCTTAAAAAAGAAGTCTAGTCTGAAAAAGATCTCTAGTCTGCTCTTGTTTATGTAGTTGTAGCATAATGTAAGCGGAGCTGTGTAGCAGCAGCCATGAGGCTGGAGGCAAGTTACTACCAAACCATCTTACTTTTTCCTTGAAGCCCCACAGGGCCAAACTCATAGGCAAACTTGCTAGCCTTGGGGTAACTAAGCTAAATGGTTGAGGGAGTGAACTGTATTTAGGCACAAGAATATTCCACATGAGCAGGCCTGCTTGTTCTGTGCCCAGTGATAGCATCCAGCTGACCTACTGCCTGAGTGACTTTGAGCGACCAGCCTAAACATTCTTCGTAGAAAGGCCCCAGTGTTGGGAAGCACCAGGGTGCAAGGGAGCTGTAGGCAGCCCGAATGCAGCACTGATGTAAGTTGGTCATAGAATCATAGAGTGGTTAGTGTTGGAAAGGACCTTAAGACCAGTTAGTTCCAACCCCCCTGCTATGGGCAGGGATGCCTTATATTAGACCATATTGCTGAGGTGAGCAGCTCAAGAGAGGATGCCTTCAACACTGGAGAGGGGAAGCTCAGCGTCCAGGAGCCTCAACTCAGAGCCCCAAGAGCCACCGAGGAAGCCTCAAGTCCTCAGCTGGACTTGCCCAGGAGCTGGCAGCTCAGCTGAGGTGAGCAGGGACTCACAGGGGGTGAGGCCAGGAGGATCGGCGGCACCAGACCTGACTGGGTAAAAGCCTGCCCAAGGAGCAGGTCGAGGCAGTTTGCACGGGCAGGCGAGGGGGCTGGTGATCCCTCACATTATGATCAGGGCCTGGTGTGGGAGCTCTGCTCTGGCTGCCCCGGTGGTGGCCAGCGTAGACACCCAGGTAATGCCGATGAGAGGGGAAGCTGCAGTGCAGAGCTCGGAGCGTAGTGCACTGCACTTTCTGGTTGAGGGGAGAGTGCACAATGGGCAGGGCTGCACTAGGTGCTCCCTGGTGCAGGTCCTCCTGCAGCAGGGGCTGAGCTGTGGGACACTGTCAGTAGCTGAAAGGTGTCAGGGGAACCGAGAGAAAGCAGCACTGCTTGCTCCAGGCCCAAACTCTGCCGGACCTCAAGTGCCCACTGCAGCTCATAGAGGAAAGAAGGAGGCCGTTAACCTGGGAAGCTGGGAAACAGTAACAAAAAAAAACCCAAAACCAAAACCAAAACAAAACAAAAACCAACAAAAAAAAGGAGGAAGAGGACAGTTAAAAGCAAGGGGCTTCCTCCTAAATCTGTTGTCCCCACACAGAACCACTTTGCAGTTCTGCAGGGGGCTAATGAGGAAACGCACTTGCACCATAAACAGCCGGCTGGTGCACTGGTAAAGAAGATCTCTACTGGTGCTGCCAGGAAAAAGAGGCAGGTTGTAGTAGACTCTGCTTTGAAAGGCACGGAGGCACCCATCTGTCGGCCTGACTCCGTCTCAAGGTGCTTGGTGGCAGCAAGCATGGCTTCACTAGGGGGAAATCCTGCCTGACCAATTTGGT
>NDXB01001820.1:104101-120825 GCA_002631895.1 Agapornis roseicollis | reverse complement strand
ACAATAAACATTTTACCCGCCTCTAAAAAAATGTTTTTTTTTTTTTTTTTTTTTTTTTTTTGAGGAAGTGTCCCCCTCAAAGTGAAACAACATAGAAAAGAGGATCTAGAAATACAAGTGCACTGTGAATGGGAGACTTGAGGAACAGTGAAATTGCTTAAGAGAAAATTCTGGGAAGAGTGGTAATTCTCAGCTCTGTTCTTCTGGAAACTGGTTACCCTCCTGGAAGGCAATTTTGGTCACCAGTATGTTCCCAGAGTGACTTGTAGCAGTTGTAGTAATTGTCTAATGTTTTGTATATTATTTCAGCTCTAATAAAATTAATTTAGTAATGTATAATGAGTAAACTACATAAGCCTATCTTTATATATATATTTATATATGTATGTATATATAGTCAAATGTTGACTTTCAGTGTTTTTTCTCTCTTCCAGGTTGCTTTTGTTGTTCTAGCATTTTTAGCAGCCATGTTTTGTTCTTACCCCAATCCAAATCAGGATAAATGCCCTGGAAACTATACTCACCCACTTAAAGTGCAGACTGTCATCATCATTGCAAAAGTAATTCTGTGGACTCTGCATGTTTTTTTTGAACGATACATCCAGCACCATCACAGTAAAGTCAGAAGCAGAGGTTACTTCTCAATATATCGATCAACAAGATTCCTAAAAAGGCTTCCACTGTTGATACACTCCACAGGTAAAGTGAACTTGTTTTCCTCTTTTGTTGTGGTGTTGATTTTTTTTTTCTTCTAAGCTTTAAACTATGATACAATAAAAGACTGAACAGTTTATTTGTAGGTCCTCATAGCATGGTTTTTAAAAGCTTGTAATATGTAATATATAATATGCATTTATATAGGGTATTTTAATCAGATGGGCATCTTGAGTAGCCTTTCTGGCCTGCCAGATGCATGCTGGAAAGAACTCTTCTAGTGGAAAAATAAAGTTGAGTAAAACATCTCATCGTTTGTATCTAGTAGTCAGCCATAAAATGTTAAGCCAGTGAGGTCTGTGTTTCACTGTCTCAATTTGTGTATTCATCTATCTAGCTTGGTATGTGGCAAGACTGCTAGTCCTTCCAGGAAGTGTACTACTCTCTTGAAGCTCATCAGTTCATATAGAAACAGATGAATTGCCTGTTGCTCAACAGCTATCTGAAATCAGCAAAATAAGCAATTTGCTGATCTTCAGTGGGGCTATGTGTAATATTCAGCTCTACTTCTGACTGCTTGTTTGTGTGGTTTGTTGTTTTTTTTTTTTTTCCAAACTTTCTATGGAGAAAGGATGGTGTATAGGAGTGGTTTAGCACTGTATATTGTAAGTTACATCACTTGCCAGTGAAGCCAAAATAAGTGGTGGTGCAAATAACTGGTTCTAGCTTTTCTAACAAACTACTTCAGCAAATATAACTTGAAGGGATTTTTTTTTTCACATATAAGTAGCAGTGGAAAAGGGAACAATGGTGGCTTTTACAGCATTTTTGCCTCTTATAATCCCATCTCTCTCCTGTGGATTTTCTGAATAACTGGAGTATAAGTTTTCTCACCAGAATGGATAAGTTACCTAGTCCTGCTTTATATAAACCTTAGCTTGCTTTCTGTCCAGTCACTAAAAAAGCTACTCAAATGTGCAAAACTTCAGGCTCTGGCCACTAGATAGAGCTCTGAAGATAAAGATGTGTTTGGACTGCAGTGACAAAATCAGGCTACAGCTGGCTTAAGCATGTTTCAAAAGAGAGTAAAAGGGCTGTTTCTGTCTAATGCAATTTAATGTGGAATACTTATCCCTGTCTTCAGTCTTGGATGGAGCCCACTTCTCCCCTACCAGGCAAATTCTGCGCATGTGTCAATAGTTTAGGTGCAATCGGTTGTGTGCTGTAGACTTTTGATGTAGATCATCTGTAGTTCAGAAGGTGCTTGGCTCCGTTATGGCAAAATTCCTGCCATGTCAAAAGGTGCTTTGCTCCATTATGGCAAAATTCCTGCCATGGTAATTGCCCCTGGTAACACTTCCATCCTGGCAGTTCAGTTATGTAATGCAGCATGAAACAGACCTGTGCAGTTCCCTAGCTACATCAGTGGTCTTAATACACTTGGTACTTTATTCAGACATTTGTATTAACAGGAAAGAAGAGAACATGTCACATTTGGTATCAGAAAAGAGGTTGTGTAAAGAATTAAAAATGTTTTAGGTCTGAAATTCAACACTCTGTGTTCCTTGACCAATTGTTCTCATTTCAGTCAAACTTTAAATAACTTGTAAGTATTAAAATAATAGCTAGGCAACTAGAAACCTATGTAAGTATCTCCCTGTGAAATGGAAGAGTTGGGTTTTCACCCTGCTAGCTTCACTTAAATACACTCAAGCCTTCCCCACCTGAAGGAAAGCACCCTCTCATTTTGAACTGACTGATCTAAGCTATTAGGAATTTAAAGAAACAACTAGTTTCCAAGCAATTTTGGGAATGGATAGCAGCAAGGTTAGAAACTCGTTAAGCCCATACATGTGTATTGGGTATTTTAAGTGCCTTTTTTTCTGCTCTTGTTTTTTAAGTCAGGAAAACCTATAGGAAAACTTGTAATTCTCTACCACTACAATCAAATGCTGAAACAAAACCTCATTTTGCTGCCAGCAGTTGTAAGCTTGCATCACCTATGTTAGGAAACTAGCCAAAGAGGCAGGTATGATACAAAATAAAAAGCATTACTGAAATGTTGCAGCCTAATGTAGTCACTGGGGATGAGAGAGTACTAAGTTACTTTCAACAGCTAATGACATTGTTACAACTGTAAAATACTACATTTGTTTTCTAGGTAATACAGCCCTGCTTTTGATTCTGTCAGTGCAGCATTCCTTTCCTGACCACAGTAAAGTGTACCTGTATCTTATCCTGGGAGTCCTGGGCCTGGAACTGATTAGCTCACTGACATGCTTAGTGATTTACACAGGTGAGAGGGGTGATTTTTGCCTTCTTGAATGAGACTTACTGTAGCTGCTATTCCACTGTTCTGTTTGCCCTCACAGTAGCCTACTTGGGGTACCCCAAGGTGTTTAACTGCAACTGCAAATGCAGAATGATTCTGTGCTTGCGCAAGGAAAAGTAATGTAAATCCAAAACAAATGGGAGGATTTTCAGGCTTGATTTCAAAGTGTTGTTAAGTAAAGGTTCAATGTTACCTGGAAGCTGTTGATCCAGTGAAGTGGCAATAAAAGTATAGTTGCTGCAAAAGTGTTCTGTGAACAGGCTTGTCTGTTTAACAGTGTGTTCTCAAATGCATGCAGCACAAGCTCTGAAGCATTAAGAGGTATCTGGCTTAATCAGAGCTGCTTCTTGGATTTGCATGTGGGACTTGCATAGTTGATAATGTGATTGTGCTTTACCCTCCTGTGTTTTCTTCCTTCCTTGATCCCACTCAGTTCCTCTTTGTCACTAAAATGGAAGATTCCCTCTAATGAATATTTAATAAAAATAAAATTGTGGCTTTTGGAATCTGTGCAAATACTGAAATAAGATACTGTTTCATGAAACTGGGGCATTGTTTTGGACTCTCACTGTTGGCTTGTAAGGTTATTTGTTCTTAGATTTGGTGTGAACTTGCCAAGAGTTGATAAACCTCTTTCCATTAAACTATTGAAGAACTATCTGAAATTGATTAATAAATGTTTGAACCAGATAGCTTTCTCTGATCCTATCTTAATGCAAGCCATAAACCTAAATAATTTTCAACTCAAATGAAAATGCCTAGGTTGGGAAAAAAAGCTAAACACTGAAAAGGTACAAGACACTAAAAAATTCAATTTTTTTGATTACCTGAAGAAAACTAGAGATGTTTACTGTGCAGTCCGTGTCTATTTAAATTATATGCAGTTTCTGCTCTTGAGTTAGTTTATAATGCTGCTTCCTGATTTACAGGCACAAACAGGGAGATAATGCCTTAGCTAAGTGGCCTTGATAGCAGTGGTTTCTCTGAAGTAGGGTAGGGAGAGCAAAACTAATGGGCAAAACTTACAGCTTGCTCCTTACTTTTAATCAAATAGGAGGATGGAAAGTGGAAATAACTCCTTCAGGACTGCATGAAGCTTAAAAAGTAAAAGCCATTTCTGTGATGGTCAGTATTTATCTTAATCTGATTTTTATTATTTCATAATTGGTAATCTAGGATGTAATTTTCTTTTTGAGAAAGAAACTTTGCTGTCTTAGTAATGTAATGATGCACAAAGAAATACTGATGAGTAGCTTGGTTATTTAGGAAAAGAAAAATCTATTAACTCTCTTGCAACAGTAATTGAAATCAAAATGCCACAAGAAATAATGTCTGGGCTCTAAGCTGCATCTTCCTCTTAACAACTATGCAGAGGTCTGAATGCTGTAGGCTTGTCAGGCTTTCCTCTGAATGGACCAGCATGACTCAAGTAGACTGTCCTTTAGAGGAATAAAGGCAATGATGAGGGGGCACAAGCATGGCAGTCCTAGAGAACTATTCCAGGAATGCTGGAGATCATCTCTTCTTTGCATAAGCATACTTACTTTCCTGGGAAACTCAGGAAATAAGAGAGAAACTGTACAACTTTAATAGAACCTCAGGAATTCCACTGAAATGTTTTTTGGTTTTGTCTGTTCCCCCCCTCACCCCCCAGCCCCTCAGGGGTCTTGGAGCTGGCAGGAAAGGATAAGTTAAGATTTGAGCCTTGAATTCCTTAAGAGCACTCTAACTATCTTTCTGGTTACTTGTCACCAAAGAGGCCTTGTTTCCTAGCTTGTACTGTGCCAGTTCCTGTGACCATCAGATGCATTAACCATCTTACACTAGGAAGCAGTGAAATGTAATGCTTTGTTTTCCAGCTTGAGGCTTGATGTATCTAATGAATCCTGGAGTTAAGGGGAAGAGCTGTATCAATAGGAAGGAGTAAGGCAGTTCCTTTTGAAAACAGCTACTTTGCTACTCATCAGCCTCAAAACAAGTGTGAAGCTTCGTTCTCTAAATTTTGTTGTGCGAAACTAGGGTGAACTTTTACCCTCAATATGAGGCCTTCCAGTCAGGCTAGGCTGCCTTTTCCAGTAGGTAGTGTAACTTGTTTTCCATCCATTGCTTACCATGCTGAGGTAAGCTCAGAGACTGCATTTGTGTGTCTTCTGTGTGCAGTGGTAGGTTGTCTTAGTTTTTAAGATTTTAAGCATCAAGCTAAAGCTATACCAAAGAAAACAAAAGTATTTGACCAGTTTTGAAAATAGCTGGAGAATTTGTAGTGGTGACACATACACTCTTTTCTCTGAGCTGAGTATGTGACTGGATGGAAAAGCTTGAAGCTTCTTTAGTAGAATAGTTTTCAGGGTAGTCCTCTGCCCAGGGTTGGAGTGCCCCTATCCAAGGCAAGTACTTAGATACCACTGTTAAGATAGTATCAGTTAAAGTTGCTGAACAACAATGGGCTGAGTGAGGTCACTTTACACTAGGAATTCTTTCTTGTGTTAGTATGTTTCTTCTCAGTTTTGGAGGGAAGGTAGCACCAGTTCATAGACTGATTTTTCCACAGTGGAATTATTAGTTAACTAACAAAATGCAGTGTAAATTCTTACCTGTAGAAGGTTGATGTGTCTTATGAATTGTATGCTGCCTAATGTCCTGTGAAGTACTACTGCCTTTTAAAAAATATTTCCATTCAGCAGTGTGTGTATCTATAGCTGTAGGATGCAGAGGCAGGGATTCAGAAATATATAGGGAGTTGCTATGATTGACTTATAACAGGCTTGACATATATAAATTGTTCAAGTGAGGTAAATGTGCATGGAATGAAGTATGATACAGACAGCTCTAAATGTCAGCTTACTATTCTAAGTTTGATAGGACAGGGAGTCAAGCTTTAAAAGGTTTACTAAATATATGTATTTAATGACTTTGTTACATACTTCTAATATCACTTGAATAAAAGACTAACATTCCCACAAACAACTCATGTTGGGAATTCCACATCCATTCCTTCATGGCTTTATTTGTAGAGGAATACTATCATAGAAATAACTAACCTTTGAGCCTAACTTGTAGTTAACCTCTGGAGGGTCTTAGCATTGTTTTAGCAGGGTGGCCTGTAGTAAACCCCATCATATTATTGACTTGTAAGGGCAGTCTTACTCTGCTGCAGTAGTGTGGATTTCTCATGGTGCTGGACTGTAATGTTTTTAGTGGCATTAGATGTATTTCTTCACAAGCAGCCTGACTTGCCGAGTCCTGAAATACATACTCCAGATCTCTCAGTACCTTCCCTGAATCAGGATCTTATGTTGGATGGTTTGAAATGTTTTCAGCTTCCTTCCAGAAATAATGCAAAGGGTATCTACAGCTTCTCTTACCCCCACCCATTCACATTCCACATCTGTTCAAATTGAGTCTTAAACTTCAATGGGTGTCCAGGAATGACTTCTAGTTCTGATAGCCAACTCTGCAAGGTTCACAGTATGAAGCTGATCTGAGCCACTCTGGCTTTCTGTAACAAGTCTGCCCTAGTTTTAGTGCAGGCAGACAATCTGTGCTTCATTGGAAGCAGTCTGGTTAAAATGGTTTTTATGAAAGAGTTTAACTTAAATTCTGGCCTAGATATTAGTACCTATGGCAGGTTGCTTAATTAATGGCCTGAATTTGGAGACTCAAATCTCAGTACCCTCTCAAAGGCAACTGAGGTTTCACCCTCTCTTAGGTGATAGCTTAAACTTTGCAGTACACTCAAGCTTCCCCATTCAGGTCTTTGCTGTGATTATTTAAGTACCAAGACTAAGGAGAAGGAGAAGGAGAAAAAAGAAATGCAAACAAAAATACCCCCTAACTAAACAACCCCCCCACTCCCTTGATTCCCTTAATATCTATCGCCTATCCTAAGGCAGTCTTATAACCATCTCCTTTGAAGTTTTTTGTATTTAAAAATTTGTGAGCCTGGTGGTAAAGCTTTTCTTGTTTGGGGTTTTGGGGTGGTTTTCTTCGGTTGCTTTCCAACTAATTTATGAAACTTTGTTGCAGTTAAGATAAGCAACTTCAATCGTGCCAAACCAAGACCTGACATAATTGAAGAAGAAAAGATGTACACCTACCCTAGTCACATTACCTCAGAAATTGGATTCAGGTAAGATTTTCTGTTAATCTTGTGCTGTCTTCAGCCACAGCATATGGGTAATGTTGACTACTGTAATTGCATTGCTTTCTGTAGTCCTGGATAATCTTAAATATGGCAACCAAAGCAGAGGTGGGAGTAATAGTCCTGAAGGAAACTGTACACTTAAGACCACTATTTTATGTGCATAGATGAGAAGCAGCAGTTTGTTATGATACAGAAATCCTCAAACATGAGGGCAGAAGTTACTCCACCATTTATGGCTGGTTGCATGAATCTTTAATAGAAATAATTGTGCTTAATCTGGTTAGCTGACTTTATACGGGAGTTTGAGGAAAGTTACTGGTGTCCTATACTGTTACTTAAAGTATGCCTACAGAAGCCTAGCTTCTTCAACCAGTTCTTTCAGGGAAGGAAACATATTATGGGCAGTTGATACATGAAGACAGCTTTGCAGCTTTGTTCTGTGCTAGCAGTTGGACATCAGATTCTAGCAAGGAATTTGGAATTTATTTCCAGTTTGGGAAGGAACTTTTAAGGTGGGTAAGGTAGGAAGAGGTAAGGAAATCCAGTGAGAACAAACTCTCCAACAGGAAGCTCTCAAGCACTGAGACTGATGGCTTGCTGGGCCTTTGTACCTTCTCACTGCTTGAGCATCTTCCGGTTACTGACATGAGTCTAATGTGACTTAAAAAAAAAAAAAATATCCATCAAAAACAAATACGGATTTCCATATAGGAATTTACTTAGGAATTTTCTAATCCAGCATGACTTGCTTTTTGCTGCCTTGGTAAGAAGTGGAAGTGCAGTGATGACTAATACTCTGCACTTCCCTTGGTGTGACAAATGCAACACACATGCTTTTATGGAACTTGGAAGTAGATGTCCAGGATACAGGAAGGATTTACAGTGGTCTTGATTTTTGTTACAATGTCTGACTTCCATCTTGATACAAGCACCATGATGAATGCATGGTGGACCTCATTCCTTTCTGATTCAGCTTCTCCCCTGAGAAATTTGCGAATGCCCAGGGAATGAGTCTGCAACAATGACCAACTGAGGAAAAGACTGATTATTTTTGATTACAGAGTGCAAACTTCCTGTAAGAGCTGATTACAAAATGGTTACTTTAATTCAGCTCTATACAACTCTGCCTCTCCATCCCTTGAGAGTTAAGGTCTATTGAAAAGTGAATCCTGTCAGCCCTTCAGTTGACCCTGGTTATAGAATGTTTTTTTTTAATATTATGACCTCTACAACCTGTGCTGCTGATCAGGACCTCTTCTGGTGCTTTAAGTTGATAGTGCAGGTTATTGGTTACTGTTGCAAGGTTTTTGTCTAGAAAACATGTTTTCTCAAGTTTTTCCAGTTTAACTGGAAGGAGGTTTTTAATTGGACCTAAGTTTGGGGTTTTTTTCCACTCCAGCTGTCCTCAGCATTTTCTAAGAACTGATGCTGTTAGAATATTGTGAAAGATGTCACTGTATGTAGTAGTATATCATGTATGCTGCTGCCAGGTTAGTCAAGAAAGCTATCTTGCACTGCTTATGATCCCTGCTGCTGAAAAAAAAAATACTGTGCCTGCTTAAAATTTCTTGATGTTTGTATAAAAGGTGTCATGGGTTTCTTTGTTAGTACAATTCTAGTATGTCTTGCTCAATAACTTTAAGCTGGTTAAGAAGTAAGAACCTTTATGCTAGTGAAGCTTTTCTGTAGCTGTCTACCTGGAAATACATAACTTTATTGTGTATTTATGGCATGAAGTTTAGCTAAACTTTTTCTGTCTCTTCACACAAAATGGAAGTTAAATGTAAAGATGTAGACTCCCCTCCTCCCTCAAAGTTGGTAGAGATCAACAAAAGTAAAACTGAAGAAAGTAACTTCTTTAAGTATTAATTAGCTGACACTTCATATGTTGAAAAGTTGCTATTATTGAAATCTGTATTAATTTTTTATTTCAAGGGAGAATTCAAGTTTAGAAGAGATAGTTGAAAAGCAAGGAGATGTAATAGAATATCTTCAGCGACACAATGCACTGCTCAGCAAGAGACTATTGGCACTAACATCTCAGCAAATTAAAACTTAAGAGGATTTGCTGCTGGAGCTCTAGAGGGAACATGAGGTAATGTAATAACCAGACAAGATTTGTACCAATGACTCTGCTTCAATAATATTTCACATTTTGAAATAAAAATGGAAAGATGAGCTCTGCATGCACTATAGGCCTGTTACAACTGGACACTCTGGCTCTCTTCAAATCATCAGTGCTGAGAAAAAGTTCTGGATCTTCATGGAATTTTTAGTTCCTAACAGGTTAAAGTTGGACCTGAAGTAAGGGTTTAATGTTGTTGAATTGTTGCTATTATTTTGTACTGCTGTAACCTTTAAGCTTCAAAGTACTAAGTATTTTTATATTTCTAGAATACAGATTTGTTATCTAGAAATATCTGATGTTGCAAAGGATGTCTTTTCAGTTTCTAGTCCTAAACGTGAGGCTAGATGTGTTCTGTCACAGAGTCTCATTACTTCCAGTGTTAGAGGTGGTGTGCTTCAGTAATCTTACACAAGGTAGATACTTTCTTTCTAGATCAGTCTCCTCTTTTTCTTTTTGTCAAGGAGAGGAATGAAACTGTTGCTTGTGTCAGTGGGGAAATTTGGCATCCGATTTAGGAATTAAAAAATAGTGGTAGGTGTCCTAGAATAGCAGATTTCACAAGTGTGTAGTACAAAATAATGCCAAGATAAGCAATATGAGCAGCTGTTCAGAATTCTGACTTAAACCTGTAAGAGGGATCTTAGGAATGATAACTTTCCCATTACTAGGAGTCTGTGTTCAGCTAATGATCAACAAGATTCCTGCCAACTGAACTAACTTAATACAAAAATACATGAGTAAGATATTGTGATGTTGTAACTAACTTGTGTTGAATGTATTTAAAGATCCTGTTAAATATCCATCAGATACATCTTTGCTCTTTCTTTTGACTCTTGAGAAAAAAATGTCAGCATCTTAATTTAAAAGCTAAATGTATGTGGGGAGGTGAAAAGCAGCAGAAGACAGGTCTTTCAGTAGTTGAAGAAACAAGAGTTGTTGGTTCTGTTCATGGGCTTACTGTGAATGCAGGTGAAAGAACAGTTCTGTTCTGGGTATTACTTTTGTCTACCAGTGTAGACCAAGAACTATTTTAGAAGTCGATGCCTCTGTGGGGACAGGGTAATTGCTAGTCAAAACTGAGAGGACATCTTCCATGAGTGGTATTGTGGTTGAATGCAAGAAAAAAAAAAATAATCCATCCTACTCTGTCCTAGAGCACAACTTTAGAAATAACCAAATGTTTAATTTGCAACAAACATGGGGATTGTCTCGTTTAAAGGAATACAATAAATATTGGAGGGTTTGCTGCTATCCAGCACTAGACTGTTCTCCTTAACTGTTTTTTCTAGAAAATGCAGCCAAGATTTTATAGCTTATCTGTAAGGAATACAAATGTTTTGGTTTTAGAACTCAAGTTTTGATGTGATTGTATGTTATCAATTTGTATGATTTCTATGAAAAGCAGTAAAATGTGACTGTGAAGCTCACGCACAATAAACGCAACTACATAAGAGTGTGAATCCTGTTATTTCTAGGCTCAGGTACAGCTGGTGAAGACTTCCACACTGTGCAGATTCTGCTATGCTGAAGTTCTAGCAGCACAATTCTGGTGCTTGAACTAGCAAAAACCTGTTATGACAAGGCTAGCTGAGCACTTGTTCTGAAGCTTTAGGTTTATATTTTTCTTTCTCCTGAGTATTGTTTTGCCATCACACTTCAGGCTTTCTCTCCTACTCTTCTTTTTCTCAGAGAAATTCCTCTTTTTCATAGAGTAATAGGCTTCATAGTGTAGCAGAACAACTTCACTATATTTTGAGGGTATTGCTCATACTGTCCTCCTCTCCTTCATGACTGCTTAAGGGGAAACTTGGATTAACCAGCAGTACTGCTTTCTATGGAACATGCCTGCTGAAAAGCAGAGTGCAGGTTGCTGTTATGTGAACATGCCTTTTGTAGTTCATAGCTCTTAAGTACACAAATTATCAACAACTTACAACAACCAATCCCCATTTTTGTATCTGTTATTACACTGCTACTGTGTCTTGTTTTGTTAGTATCTTTAAGCTTAGAAAAGTAAAGGGCGTTTTCCATCTGTGTAGAGCACTTTCCTATTGTGCTGGGTTTAGCAGTAGCAGTCATTTTTTTCTCCATAGTGCAGCTGTGTTTTGACATTTGGCCTGGGAACAGAACTGATAACAGCAATGTTTTTAGTTATTGCTTGAATGTTTTACTCTGACCAAAGACTTTTTTGAGTCTCATGCTCTGCCAGGGAGGCAGGGAGGCCGGGAGGAAGTAGAGACAGGACATCTGACCCAAACTAGCCAAAGAGGTATTCCATGCTACACATATCCAGGATGTAACTGTTACCCAGAAGGGTGAGTTCTCTGGGGATTGAAGGATGTAACAGTCAGTGCTTGGTTGAGCAGGGTGGGGTGAGTTATCCGTTGATGGTTGGTGAGGTGCTGTATTCTGTTCCCTTGTTATTTCCTTTATCATTATTGGTGGTAGCAGCAATGATTTGTGTTACACCTTAGTTACTAAACTGTTCTTATCTCAACCTGTGGGAGTTGCATTCTTTTGATTCTCCTCTCTATCCCGTCTGGGAGCAGGGGAGGGCAAGAAAGGGGGGTTGAGTGAGTGAAGGAGCTGTGTGGCTGGGTTTAAACCATGACACCTGTTCACCCTGAACACTTTCTACCAGCTGGCCACGGCAGGGCTATAAAGAGTTGAGTAGGGGCTACCAGAGTATGGCAAGGACAGCCCACACTGGGAAGTGTGTGTCAGCTCTCAGGCATCTTTGCATCAGATGGTGCAACAACAGCCCCTGCTCCACTCTGGGGGCAGGTAACCACCAGGAGCTCCCTGCCTGGGCACAAGGTGCGTGGCCATGCTACTTGCTTTGTATGATATCAAGGCAAAGTAGTGTGATGTGGCATGCTGGGTTTTGTAGACTTGTTCAGTGGTGAGCACCCACCTCTTCCTGCCAGTGTGGCCTGACCTCTGGCTGAGCTTATTAGTCTACAGTGGGTGGTGGTGGCAAAGCTGGTAAAGGAGACTCAGTGTGCATGCTGGTGCTCAAAATGCAACATATCTGCTGTATTGTAAGCAAGGGAAAGCTTAGTTGCAGCCTTGCTGCATCTGATACACCACAGCTCTGAAACTGGATGCAGAGTCCTAATTTTTCAGGTTATGTTGCATCTTGCTTACTGGAGACTTCTCTGCTGGTACAAGCTTAAGTGCTGAGTGCAGCAGGGGCTAGTGCTGTCTGACCAGCTCCAAAGCAACCCATGGCTCATCATCAGTGTTGCATCTGGGGTGACTGTTCCTGCAGCATCAGTACCTGATCACAGATTGGATCTTACTGTCTGAAGTAAAATCCAGTGTGCTGCATGCTCAGAGAGCAGTAAAGCATTAGGTTCAAATTTTGGGTGGGAGAAGGGGCAGAGTAGTGGNACTAAACTGTTCTTATGTCAACCTGTGGGAGTTGCATTCTTTGGATTCTCCTCCCCATCCCTCCGGGAGCAGGGGGAGGGCAAGAAAGGGGGGTTGAGTGAGTGAAGGAGCTGTGTGGCTGGGTTTAAACCATGACACCTGTTCACCCTGAACACTTTCTACCAGCTGGCCACGGCAGGGCTATAAAGAGTTGAGTAGGGGCTACCAGAGTATGGCAAGGACAGCCCACACTGGGAAGTGTGTGTCAGCTCTCAGGCATCTTTGCATCAGATGGTGCAACAACAGCCCCTGCTCCACTCTGGGGGCAGGTAACCACCAGGAGCTCCCTGCCTGGGCACAAGGTGCGTGGCCATGCTACTTGCTTTGTATGATATCAAGGCAAAGTAGTGTGATGTGGCATGCTGGGTTTTGTAGACTTGTTCAGTGGTGAGCACCCACCTCTTCCTGCCAGTGTGGCCTGACCTCTGGCTGAGCTTATTAGTCTACAGTGGGTGGTGGTGGCAAAGCTGGTAAAGGAGACTCAGTGTGCATGCTGGTGCTCAAAATGCAACATATCTGCTGTATTGTAAGCAAGGGAAAGCTTAGTTGCAGCCTTGCTGCATCTGATACACCACAGCTCTGAAACTGGATGCAGAGTCCTAATTTTTCAGGTTATGTTGCATCTTGCTTACTGGAGACTTCTCTGCTGGTACAAGCTTAAGTGCTGAGTGCAGCAGGGGCTAGTGCTGTCTGACCAGCTCCAAAGCAACCCATGGCTCATCATCAGTGTTGCATCTGGGGTGACTGTTCCTGCAGCATCAGTACCTGATCACAGATTGGATCTTACTGTCTGAAGTAAAATCCAGTGTGCTGCATGCTCAGAGAGCAGTAAAGCATTAGGTTCAAATTTTGGGTGGGAGAAGGGGCAGAGTAGTGGGGGGGGAAGTATCACCTTGTGAACTCTGTGTGTTCTGCTACAAATCAATGTTTTGCTAACTACCAATGAAGCCTCTCAAGCATGGCGCACCTGCATATATGAGAATATAAGTGAAGTTAAAAAGATGAAGAAATGGGTGATGCTCTTTATGTAACTATAGCTGCTGAAATGCCATAAATATTTGCAGGTCTATGGTCTTAACTTGGTTGCAATCCACTGGACCGTACCATGGCAGAAAACATAATGAGGAAGGAATGTTTCCCAATATATGTTGCAACTGTATCTTAAAATATAAAAATGTATTCCTTTGAGGAGGGTGGGGGGGTATTATTATTCAGTTTGTACCCTCCAGTAGCTTTTAATTCCTGTAGAAAAAACAATGTAATGTTTTTCAGGTTGGAGAAAATGAGTATTTCACACTACCCAAGAAACAAAAGACACAGGGTTGCCTCCTAAATGTTCACATTAGGGTTTTTTAATTGCTTCTAGATGAAATGCTAAAACAAAAGAAAAAAGTTGTTATAATCTTTTGTGAATGCTCATGATGTATAAGGAGGGTGGAAGTCAGTATTTCTGGGCTTTTATTCTGAATAACTCATAGGGGAAATTCTATATGAACACTTCAGTGTTTCACCTCAAAGGAAATCACTGATTGTAAAAGACTTTAACAGGATTTTCATGCTTAAAGGTTCTGCAACAATATGCAGTTAAGCAGGCTTGCCCTGCTGAAGGTCATTCTTAATCTAAAAAGGAAAATTGTATCAAGGACTAAAGGTACTTGGCAGACAACAGTCTAACCTTGAGTTAACTCCAAATGCATGAAAAAGCATCCTCAGCTGTTGGAATGAGTTGGGCTTTTAGATATTATTGCTAACTGAATATACAGGTTGTGCTGTTGGAGTGTTTCCCACTTTGCACAAATATGAATAGCTGCAGCTCATGTCTGCCACTAAGTCTCAGAGCTGAGGTGTTTATTAAGGTCCTTCAAGCAGCCTGCTTAGGCTGCTTCAGCAGTGGTGTCATGCCCAGGGAAGTTGTGAATGCTCCGTCCCTGGCAGTGTTCAAGACCAGGTTGGATGAAGTCTTGGGTGGCATGGTTTAGTGTGAGGTGTCCCTGCCCATGGTAGGGGGGGTTGGAACTAGATGATCTTAAGGTCCTTTCCAACACTAACTATTCTATGATTCTGCAGCTGATAACCAACAAGAAAGGTAAAGGTGATCATAGTAATAAGAGATCAATATGCTAATTGTACTGTCTGATTGTAGTCAAACATTTGAAACTTATTTACCATACTAATGCTTCTTCTGAGTGATGTTGATATACATCTTATGTAACTCTTAGCAAAACTTGGCTTTGTGTGTACAGACACCAAGATATTTATAGCATACATATGTGGCGTAAGGGAAATATTTCCAGTCTTTATTCTTCTATAATTTCCTTTTTTTCTATACTGGAAAGGGAAGAGGTGAATTGTTTATTATCCTTTGGGAACGCAGTAATCTGCTGTTTCTCACCACAGCCTTACATTTGCTTCTCTTTCCTGTTGACCTGCTGTTACATCATTTTGTATTTCATTCTAAAGCAGCTAATACAATTTAAAAAGGACTTAATGAAACTGATTTTCAAATAAATTTACATGCATGCACACTTAAAAACTATCTATAAGACAGAGTACTTATCATTTTCAGAAACTCCCATTTTGGCTTTTGGAGTTCAAGGTCTGAATCTACCAGAATCAAGTCTTGATTGTTTTGATTGTACCCATGTAAGCATCAATTCTGTTTTTCAATATACAGCAATTTGTACAAACATTCTTTTAAATGTACAGTTGTGCATACGAAGAGTTCAGTCAGTTCAGCTGTTGTAGCACTGTGTCCATGTGCTTCATGTTTATGTAAGTAATCATACTGTTATCATGGAAAACTGCTTTTACCAGATGAATTAAATGAAAAGGGCTAGTTTGGCAACAAAGTCAAAAGCAAGTCCAGCTCAGCGGAAAACAGGGTTCTTCTAACATAAGTGGGAGCAGGACTTCAATACCAGTGTTGTGGTGTGCTACAGTAGCAACTTAGCACTTAAATTTGTTTACAGTGTCCAGCAATCAAACTACTGCATATTTTAGCTTCTGCTACCCTTCAGACTACTATAGGTTTGGTTTTTCTCCTGGAATTTGTAAGAATATTCAGATTTCAAGATTTAACATAGAGATAATTCAAAATCTTGCTTATTCAAGGCATGAAGACAAAATATAGTCTGGTTTCTGCTGTAATACTGTGGGCTCATGATGCTGTGTTACAGCATGCTGTGATTACACCAACCAGTATTTTTAAACCAAGTTATTTCTATATAGTTTTTACCAGAATTTCTTATTTTTAATAAGATAAAAAAGTCAGGAAAAAGTTTCCATGAAAACTACTGTTTATTGGTGTCAAACATTGAGTAAGAAAAATGCTTACACACCAATTCCATGTGAATCTACAGGGAAACTAGACAAATCCTACATTTTTCTCTTGCTGCATTGACTTTGACAACCAAAGAATATGAATTTTGGAAAGTATAAGAAGTTTATTTAAAGTAGAATGTTACTTGAAGTGCATACCATCTTTTTACAAAATATACAATCAACCAGCTCATTGATAACTTATCTACCAAAAATCACAATCAATGCCTTTTTCAAAGATTTTATGATATCAACATGTCTAAAAAACAGACATTTAAAATAATTTTGTAGACTGACAATGGGCTTCCTGGGGCACTTTGGTACTTTTGTTTTTCCATCTGTAAATGTACATATATAGCTCTTCACCAAGATACATTATGTTTTTCATATGATTTTATCAAAGTTAACTGAATTATGGTTATATAAAATATCCAGTGCCACACTACATCCATATACCCATTTATAACTGTTAAAATAGTTACTCTTTGCCTTTCTTGCTTTCTCATACTCTTTACTTGTACTTCTAAACCTAGATAGCCATGGATACATATGAAAAGCCAAGTTAAATAATAAACTAAAATTAGTAGTAGTTGCCTCTGATTTTGGAAAACTGCTTTGTTGTTTGGGTTGTTTTGGGTTTTTTTTTCCCTCAAAACTCCAAAGTTTTATCTGCAGGACTGTTTCTAGATTTTCTAGAACTCCAGAATAAGGTGGGA
>NDXB01001820.1:81576-96402 GCA_002631895.1 Agapornis roseicollis | reverse complement strand
AAAATTAAATAAAAAAAAAAAAAAAAAAAAAAAAAAAAAAAAAAAAAAAAGAAAAAAACAAAGAAAAAACAACAGAAATCATACCAAAAGTTACAACAAGGAAAATTTAGGAACGCCTTTCTAAGATATCAAACATTAACAGTAACACACATAGCACTGTTGTTTGCTTGACACACTTGAGTAAGTCATATTCAGTGCTATATCACCTCACTGGATATGAATTGTTCTGCATGACAGAGTGACTGTTACAGTCCATTTATTTTGTGCATAAAAATAAAAAAAATTGAAATCATTGTGCCATTTCAAAGAATAAGATTGGGAGAAATAAGGAAAAAGTGATCAAGGGAATATAAGATTATTTTGTCACATACAAAAAAATGTAAAATCTTTTGATAACTTAAATGAGAGAACAAGTGATTGGAAGCACAAAAGATAAAATAATGGGTAGGAGCAGTAAAATTCATAGCAATAAGATGTAGAATAAGCAGGGCTGGATAACAACAGGAGAGAAAGATAATTGGGCACTTTCTAGTAAGGAGTAAGGGATTAATTAGCATTCCCTATTGGGCTGCTAGTCAGAAATGGAATCCTAACTTTCCTTTGAAGGCCGACACATAACTGTAAACTCTAGTGTTTATCATTAATCTTTGAGAAGAGCTTTCAAATGCTATCAGTATAAAATGTTAAGAGAAGTTTCTCAAGTACAGGAGCTAATTGTTACATATAGCTATACTGATTTAAACCTCTCTATTTCAGATACCCCCTTGGCTAATATCTCATCCCCTCCTAGAGATCCACAAAAATGCATTGATCATGGTGGATCTCTGCTGTGCTATGAGAAGACATGGCAAATGCTCAACAGAGTGACAGTAACAGTGAAAATTCTCATTTATTTTGACTTAGAAGTGTCAAAGTATAACTCAGAGTTTCTAATCAGATTTTCTCACTTTGTGTTCCCCAGATTCATCCATCCTGCTGATCCAGAGGAATTATTTCACTAACCAGACAAGATTAGAGATATAAAAATGTTTACTTCAAAAGAATCTGGTGAAGCAAATAATCAAGCCCAATGGCAAATGTCATTAGGAAAAGCTCTTCCTACCTCCTTTCTATTACTCTGCAAGATGATACGTGAGCTGTACGATTATGAGTCACTGGTTAAGGGGCAAAAGTTGGCAAAGAAATGCTCAAAGGGATAAACTTTGAAATGTTATTTAGGCATCTGTGATGTACTCTTTTCCACCACAAATCTCTCTGTGATTATTATCTCATGGTTTTATTTGGTCTCTGTGCCAGCCACAAATACAAAGGATGTTTTTGATTCAGCTCTGGTTGCAGCATAATAAGCCAAATACAATGTTTGCATTCTTCATTGACTATAATTATGAAGGCTACTTTTTCTAGACAAAACTCACTAACTCAAAAATTATTATTTGAGGAGGAAATGATGGACTTACTTTCTGCCTCGATTTCAATCTATGCTTGTGAATGAAAACCTACCCTAAAAACTCAAACCTGTTCCATGTCGTTTGCAGTTCATGCTTTTTCTGGAGAGGCAAAAAAAAAAAAGGGCTCTAAATTCCACTTTCCTGCCTGTTTGTGCTCAGCTGCCTCTCCTGCCTGGGGGGTGACAGTGCTCCGGAAGAAAATGGTGGTCCTCAGGCAGAAGGAATGTGCACCAGTAACTTGACACTGGAGACAGATGTGCTCAAGGGAAGGAAATGGGGGTGGCTCAGGCTACCCTAAACCTTGGATAATTTTGACTTCCGCCTTCCCCCGTTTGAGAGGTTTTCCATGTGCGTTGCAGAGAGGCACAACCTAGAAAGTACATTTAATTCAATTTTAAACCTGGAAGAAAGGTTGCTGTGTCCACGGCAGCATCTCCAGGGTTCCTACTGCAGCACAAGTCATAATTATTTAAATAATAATAAAAAAGGAAAACCAGTATCTTGTAGACTTCAGTCAGTCTTACTTCTGTAGCCCTATAATCTGTAGGTTTGATTTCATTTCATGCAATGATAATACCAGTCACACACCTGAATCATAAAGTCTTTCCTTGACAAATGATTTCTTCAGTTACCTACAGAACTGTACTTATGGATTTTCCTTTTTACTTATGGAAACCATATTTACATGGGCTTGAAGGTGCATTTACTTTTCAGTTTGTTTCCCATCCCTAACAAGTAAATTTGAGTCTAAGATTCATCTAGAAAATCTGCATTTTTATTAGTAGTATTATTTTTATAGGAATATATAGAGGTGAAATCTGGAGCAACAGTGCCTGTGATCCCCACCAGCGTGACCACATGTTCCATTTCAGGCAACCCATTCAGGGTCAGATTCTTCTCTGGCACTGGTCATAATTTCAGAGCTTTTTTAATTTGAAGAGACATTTATGTTGTCTTGAATTGATGGTGCTCAAGAAAAAAAACTGCAATGCTTGCAAAGCACAAGGTTCTATAATTAATTTTTATTTGCTGGTTAACTTTCAAATATGTAACCCCCTCACAAAGCTAGACCCTTTGTGCCCTTGTTTTCAGCAAAGAAAGTCTTGAAAAAGTATATTTTTCATGTTATAGTGAAAACTGTCAGAAGTGATCATGTGAATAAGGAGAACAAGCTTACCTTTCTGCTATAGCTTCTAACATAACACATTTAGGAAAGAGAGGTGCTTACTGCTGTATTTAACGTACTGTTTATATTTGCAAGGGAAAGTTCAGTAAAGAAACACAGATGTGTTTTTGTCCTAAACACTAAGTTTTAGAGCTTCACATGCTGTTGGAACACTTTTTTTCTTTCTTTCTTTCTTTCTTTCTTTTTTTTTTTTTTTTTTTAAATCCATCCATTTAGCTGTGCAAATTTTCAAATGGAAAGATTTAATTTCCTGGAGATCATTTTTTACATAACTGACCTTCTGGTTTGGATCTGGGCAGCCGTTAGCTGCAGTAAAATTTAAATGCAGGAAGTGCTAGGATGTGCTTGTCAAATTTCTGTAGAGATTGGATGAGTGGTTACTTGAAAGAGAATTTCAAATGACCCTCCTACTCTTTGCATATTTATAATTCTGACTTTGGTTAGTAAATAACAGTTTGCAGTTTCAGTAGGTCTTTTTGCGTGTTGCTTGCAGTTTATCATTAAAAATATGATGTGATATGAAGCAGCTCTGTAGGACAAGTGAGCTCAAGTTCCCATAAGGGAGTCTAGTGTGATGTTTTAGTATTCCGAAGAGTTATCACCATTAATATTAGCCCTCTGCAAGTTTGGTCACTAACTTGCCACAAGGTGAAATGTGTGGTTTATGTATGGGTTTTCCTATGGAGGTTTGGACCTTTCTAATACATTCTTTTGAACTTTACCTCCTGACTAAAGGATTTCACTCTGCTTCATCCACTGCTAGGCTGTTGTACTGCCTTTTTATATTTTTCCTACCTGAATTATTTCTTTATCTGCTGTGGTCAGTAAGGTCAGCCTTTCTGTTGCCAACACAGCTGGTGAGAGGTGCAAAACCAGAGAAGGTATGTATGATTTCTTTTTTTCTCTTTTCTGACCTTCAGGCAAGCTGAAAACAGGAATTGAAAGCTTACATTCAAATAAACGTTATTAACACATGGAAAAGAATGCAGTCACGAAAGTCAAGCTTTTATTTAGGAAAATGGTGACTTTTTTAATTGAGTTCCTACACTGTTTGTCCCTTGACTGCTGTGTGGGAAAGGCCAATGTTGCATGTTATCTAGTTTCGTTTATTGAAAACCTTTGCAGCACTTACTCTTAATTACTCTTGTTAGTCTTTACAGCACTGACATGATAACTAGCCTCTGGTATTTTGTCTGCTGTTCTAGGTAGTGTATACTTCTGACTAGTACCAGATTTTCCAACGGACAAGATTTATATTGCAGACATGTGAGACCTGTCTATGCCAGTGTCTTTTTTTAATTACATACCCTGGATAATTCACTTACTGTGTGGTGGTAACAAAGTATGCCCCACTGGAAAGACTGCTCTGAAGAAGCTGTCAATGCTTTAACTGCTGCACTTGCTAGATGATTGCTCTGATCAGTGCTTGCCATGGATCTCATATGCTAATGATCTTACTATTTCTGCCACTGATAGGAAAATTGGAAAATTTTTGGGAAAAGACCTACTGCAAAACAGAGCACTGTAACCTGTCACCCCCTTCTAATCTCATAAAGTGATTACTGGCTGTGCAGCATTTCCAGCTACACCAAATAAGGTCCAGACATTCTTATTTTTAATGTAAAAGCGTTATTTCTATCAATGGAAAGACCGCAGAATAAATTAGCTGGGATGATGTAGTGGAACTTTTGCTTAACATTAGGTACAAGGTACAGTGAAAGAATATCTTGTAGCAGCTGAAGTAACTATGCAGCACTTCAGCAACATTTTGGGGGTTTATTTTGCTAGTTTTGAAAGGTGATGATGATTTGCACTGATTTTGCTTCTTAAATATATATATATATATGTATTAAATAATATTAATCTCTAATGTTAATAAATGTCACAAAACAAAAGACAAAGTAAACTGAATTGATCCCAGTGTTCACCACAAGGTTCCTTGCATTAAGCTCTCAAATAAAGTCTTAAGACTCCATGCTCATCAAAGTTTTGTAATGGCTACTGTGCTCACTCAAAAATAGGAAACAAAACAGAAGCCAAAAACACCAACCCTCAGACAAAATACATGCTTCATGAAAAAGAGGTTACATTAGGTTGCATGCATAACCTAACCTAATGTCAGGAAGTGCAGCTCATGAGGTATGTTGCATCACAGCTTTAGAAATGCTCATTTGAATTTGGCAGTGGTTTTATTTGCTTTTGAGGCTAGTAAATATTTTCAGCTTGCAAACTGCTACAAAATGGTAATAAAATCTCTGTTACCAGGGACCCCGAGGAATTTCCTTTAGATGTGTGCTACTTTATAAACTCTGTTTTGCAAAAGGAGATGTACTTGTTCCTTTCAATGTATTCCTGATTGCAGTGTTTGAATCCTTTAGAAAAACAAAGATAATGTTATTACTGAAGCAGAACTGAAGATGTCAATGTATCAGATATGCAAAGTTTTATTCTTTTTGAAGAGTTTTTTGTTTAGGTAATAGTCAATTCTATATGGTTGTGTGTCCCAGCCATAAACTGACATACTTTTTTTATACTGGAAGCATACTTTCCTACAGGGTGAGAAATCCTATATTCAGTTTTATAACAACTTGGTTTTTATTAATGTGAGAAATTACTGTGCAGTTACTTGCAATAATGCAGTCTAATATAATTTATTCCAAAATCATAACCTGATCTTGCAAAAATTTACACACTCAGTGAACTTTCATGCATCAAATTTAGAATAAAACTTTCCAAAACTAAGACAAAAAGAGTCCTCAGTTTTTGGACTGGTATTACCAATATGGATACTTCATACTTTAGTGATGGTATAGTTAGTACTACTTGCATTACATTTCAGATTAGATACATCTTACAAACACTCTTAGTCAACCAATTTACTGTTTTGCCCTTTATGCTGATGTAAATAAATGTGTACAGGGTCAAGAAGTAATTAGCAATTTTCTTGATTTTCTTAACTATGTAAGTTTAAAAAATCTTTAGTTTAGCTTTTAGACTGGTGCTGTGCAGCTTGAATTCAAGCTCTGTTACTCAGTTGTGATAGGGTGTGCAATACAATCATTTGCCTTCTGTAATTATACACATAATGTTTTCTCACAGAAAAATAAACCTTAATTGAAATGCTGTTTCTAATGCTCATGGAAACAGCCATGTATTGTTTAAATGTTCTCAAGAAGAACTCTATGTTGCAAACATGTTGAACTTGAAAAGAATTGTAGAAGTAACATCCCAGTGTGGATTCACTTTTGGTGTGCTTTTGAAAGCTGGCCTTCACATTTGGATGCTGTTGTGCATGTGTATGCATACTAAAGCTAGAATGCCTGATATGCTAGTATGCTATGCCTTTTATTCTGTTTTCCCCTCTGATTCTAATGCACCACTAAGGTGAGCAGTGGATAGCTAGCAGTGCACTTATAGGATATACTTGGAGACAAAGTGATCAGAAAGCTTCCGTGGGCCGGTCCGCAACCCTTCTGAGTGCAGTGGGTGTGAGGTAGCTGTGCAGTGTCCTGACTGCCAGAGCTGCCTGGGGATGCTTTAGCTGCTGTGTTACTTAGTTTTAAGTTTTACTGTCTTTAAAACCCTCCAGGGAGCTGTCATGACAACAGGCAGGGATTAATAGGATGCAGGAGTCCGGCCTTGTTTCTGTCAAGGAGGCTGAGTAGGCAGTGAAGTGGCAGAGGCAGCTATCAGGAGTTCTGCCATTTCTGTGCTGTGTCCAGATATCTCACAAGAGTTTAGTAACCCTTTCCCTCTTCCCCTTACCCCCTTTGCACTGTCCCATTTACACAAGGGCACCAAAGCAAAGGTCCACTGAATATGAAATCACACAATATCACCTCTGCAAAATTGTCTTTTCAGGAGCTTTGATAGTGGATTAAATGTGGCTGCAATTATTTGCAGCATTTTTGTTTCTTCTTCATATATTTTACACTGAACAAAAGAAACCTGAAGTGTTTACACATCTATCTCATGTTCTGGATACAGATGGCACTTACAGACTTATTCCTTATCTACAGTAGATTTTGGTGATGTCCAATGTTGAAAACCTGGGGAGGTCTCAACAGTCCACTATCATGTGTCTGAGGAAAATATACTGTGGACTGTAGCTTGGATAACATGTAGATGGTATTCAACTGGAAATCCCAATTAAGAACAAATTTTAGAATGAGCTTCAGAAGCATTCCTCACAAGACTATTATCACTGCAGTGATTTACTCAAATCAGGTTTAGATGTGCTAGTTCAGGTAACCATAGTGGTGTAATAGTGAAATAGCCATTCTCCCAAGTATTTGCTCACATCCTCTGATTCGTTTACAGCCCATTCTATGGGCCATGTTGCCATGGTGACAAGGCTAGTCTTCCTGAGTTAACTGATTTAATGTCATCATTGAGTTGGTACTAATTAAATCCTGATTAATCAACACTAAGTCATGAGGGGTATCTGTAATAATGTGTTAATATAAATGCATTCTACTTGAAGGTCAACAGCCACAGCTGTTACTCTCTTCATCTACTGTCTTCACTGGCATGTAGCAGAATAAATAGACCATGATCTATTGCATGATAATTCGTATGTTTCTCTATGCCAACAGCAGGGTTTCATGACTTTAAATACTTACAATACTAGGCATATGAAACCATTTCAGAGTTCAACTAGAAACTCACTGCAGTCATCTTTGAAAGGCACCAACAAACTTTCTATTTGTTATTCTGTTTTTCAAAGGTTTAATGTTTATTTATTAGGACTTTTGTCATGGTTTAACCACCAGCTGGCAACTAAGCCCCACTCAGCTGCTTGCTTACTTGCCTCCAAGTGGAGAGAATCAGAAGGGTAAAAGTGAGAAAACTCATAGGCTGAGAAAGACAGTTTGAAAGCAAAAGTGGTATATGCAAACAAAGCAACCAAAGAATTCATTTATCACTTCCCATTGGCAGGCAGGTGTTCAGCCATCTCCAGGAAAGCAGTACTCCAACATGTGTAACAATTACCATCACTTCAAACATCCCCTCTTCCTTCCTTCTTCCCCTAGCTTTGTATACTAAGCAAGATGCCCTATGTTATGGAATATCTCTCTCTCTGGTCAATTGTTGTCAGCTGTCCTGGCTGTGTTCCCTCCCAGCTTCTTGTGCACCCCCAGCCTCATCACTGGTGGGGTGGTGCGAAAAGCGCAAAAGGCCTTGACTCTGTGTGAGCACTGCTCAGCAATAACTAAAACATCCCTGTAGTATCAACTCTGTGTCCAGCACAAATCCAAAACATAGCCCGAACAAGTTACTGTGAAGAAAATTAACTCTACCCCAGCCAAAACCAGCACAACTTTGTATCTGAATTTCAACAGCACAAACTCTGCTTGCAGTTTTTTTTGACAAAGAGAATATTGCATCATTTTCTTTGTGTATCAATAATAACTGAATTGTTAAAAGTAGGTTTTATGCTGCAAATATGTTTGTTTCTCTTTGGTTTGTCTAAGAAGACTTGAAAAGAATCTGAATAGAAATTTGAGGTTTATTACATTTTAAATTAAGCTTAAATGACTTACGATGTCATATTTATAGAACAGTGGTTACACTTTTTATATAGAATTTTTATAGACATTGTAAATAGAACTCAGTGATTTACAGCTAGCTGGTCGAAATAGATTATTTTCTGGGTTTGTTGCAGTTGTTAAACATTAACTAACAGTGTGCTAACAGCTAAGTTAATGTTTGGCAACTGATCAGGAGCTCTAAATGAGGTCATAACTTATGGAGAGGTCCTGAGAACCTATAATTCCTGTGTGTCTCAACAATATTGTAGCTACTGAGCATTCTTTGCAGCTTGTAGGCTCTGATCCAGTGGTGTGCTGGAGTGTATCCATGTATTTAAGCCAGTAAGTAGATCCATCAGATCATCTGCTTAAAATTATATACAGGAATGAATACTTTGCTGGGCCAAGGTGTTGTGGAATGAATAAGTATCTGTTGGGAAAGTTTTAGTATGACAAGGCGAAAGATTTGAAAAACATCTTTGTCCAGCATGCTAAGTTGCTGGTCATTAATGGATCTGATGGATTGGCTGCATTGCAGTGTTCACTAAGTGGAATGGCATGGAGAGTAGAAAAGCATGAAAAAACTATTCCTTCTTTAATGATATTGTATATAGGAAAAATACCCTCTGAAGTATTTAATTGTAAGAAGGGGAGAAGATCTCAAAGTCTTTGCAGTTTGCACTGGAAAACTTAATATTAATTATATCAATTCTTAATATAGAACAGACATATCAGAAATGAAAATGTGAGTTATTTGGACAGTAGTATGGGGTGCCTCTCCTAGTGTGTGGTAAAGACCACTAGGAAATACTGGTACAAAAGACAGAAGAGTATTTTCTTGATTTTTTTTTTTTGGTAATACTATCAGTTTATACAGTTCCACTATCCTTTCTGTTATCAAACAGGAAATCCTGTCTTTGCTTTACTGCCCCTGAAAGGTGGTCTTATCATCCAACCATTCTTCGCATTTCGCTCCCCAGTTTCTTCCACTTCTAGTATCTTTGAGTGATTAGCTCTGAAAGAAGCAGGTGGAGCCAGCCTGTGTTTAGCACTTGTACACACCATAGGATATTTTATTCGTGTGAACACAGTAAAGATTAATCTTGACTCGTTGAGGCTGGTAAACAAAGTGGTCTGGTTTTCAGTTTGTTCAGGATTCCATTTACAGAATTTGTAGTTGCTACTCAGAAAGGACCTTGCCTTCAGTGTTGTTAGAACTATCAGTGTTTTTAGAACACTGAAATTGTTAGTGTTTAGCAATACTATCAGCTTTATCATAATGATACACTAATGGTATTATTTGGTATACAAAACCTAGTTAACTGAAGTTAAACACCTTGAAATAGGATGACTTTGAGCATATGTTTAGATTGCATTAAATTATGTTGGGTTTAGAGGTTGTTTTTTTGTTGGTTTCTTTTGGGTTTGATTTGTGTTGGGTTTTTTGTGTTTTGTATTGTTTGTTTGTTTTATTTTTTTATTTGTTTGCTTGTTTGGCTTAGTGTTGAGGTTTTTTTCTTCTTTTGTAAAGAAAAAGATAGTTGTCTTCAATGTAGGGTCCATTTGAATAGATTTTGTCAAAACAGAGATTTTAACTTTTGATAAAGATCCAGAGTGAGTTTTGGGTTTCTTTTTGTTGCTTATATGTTTGTTTTCAAACCAGTTGAATAAGAGATAGATTGTATACTCTTTGTCTGCAGCTAGACTGCTCTTTCTCTTGAAGGAATGTGTAGAAACGTTTGTGACTTTTAACAATGAATGAGCATTTTATTTTACACTCGTACATTGAGAAGAAGCTATTTCTGTAAGATGATACAGTTGTTTACCTGTTAAGTTGATATCTAAGACCCAGCTTATTGCAGATTTTACATTCTCACACCTCTAATTCTTTTCTTGATATTTCCTCTCAGGCCCTGGTGTTCTTGTCTAACCGTTAGCCCAATGGACATATTCAAATACCATAATAACTTTTCTTCTTCTTTCAGTTTATTCTGCAGACATTTCCCAGTGATAAAAGAACTTTTGAAAATTGCATACTCATTTCTTTTTGTTAAGAGATGTAATGCACACCCCACTGCTGATAGACACTGTCTTTGTCTCACTGACATGTAAGCATAATGTGTACAGCCTTATAAATCTTGGCTTTTTGGGACCATGTGTCTTATAAATGAGATGAAGAGTGACCCTTTCAGAATGGATTTGTTAATGCTGAGAGAAAGTGATATTCTCTTCCTGCAACCTCTTGAACAGCCATTGGTAAAATAGCTGGTCTAGAGTTAATGGATTAATTGCATATATAGCAAACATCTTCATTTTCAAAGTCAGTGCAAGCTGACACTTGTATTGTCCTGTATGAAACATAAGACAGTGCTTCTGAGAAAAGAAATAGGGAAGAAAAGCTTGGTAGGGTAACTTATGAAGTAAAGTCTGTTGTGTTTAACAGAGTAAACTTTCAAAGGCTTTGGCTCTTTTTATAGCTGATAAAGTAGTTATAGACAGTTATCAATATAATAGATAATTATAGGCAATTATATCCCTTCTAAAAACATTTAAGAGCTTTTTATAAACATTTTAATTTCTTTGTGTATTTTTAGCTTTGTGTCTAAAGGGTAGTTTTAATCCCTGGAACTATTCTTCTCAACACTGGCTATAGTGTCTGAATTTTTATTTTACTCAGATCAATTTAACCATCATCCTGTATGGAGACAAAGGCTATCCAAAGAAAAACGCACTTTTTCCCTCTCTTTTTCTGAAGAACTGAAAGAACTAGGGTGTCTACTTGTTTTAGCATTACACAGTCAATTCTTTGTCTAGAATTATCTTTTGCTGATTAAAGTAGGGGATCCCAGCATTGCATGCTGAGGAGAGTATCCCAGTTGATCAAACAGGAGTATTTTCAATTAAAAATGTGTAATTCTTTTTTTGTTATTTTGTAAACTTGTTTGTTGTGTCTTTGAGATTTACCATTATGTATTAAAATGCCCTCTGAACATTTACCCACTAACAAATATATTAAAAGATCTTTCCAGTATTCATCACTGTATCATCAAAAAGCTGCCAGAAGTGAGCTATCCCAGAAAAAGTAAACTTGGGTGAATGTTTGATATTCTTGTGTAAACAGAAATTTAGGGACAAATAAAAGCATTAAACTAGGTCTTCTAACAAGCCATGTACAAGCAGCAAACCTATTACTATGAAAAGACTCAATCAAAAGAAATTAAGTCTTCCAATTCTAATTTTCACTGAGATTTATTGAAGAGACATTTGATTTCTTTTTCTGAATCACTTTTTTAAGAATATGTTTGCTACAGTACTGCTTCAGTTTGTTTTTATTGCTCAGGTACAACTGGAGAATGTGCTAATTTGTTGTGATCCTTGTTTATACACAGTGGTAGTGCTGACTTAATTGATTTAAATTCTGCTGTAAACTGGCACTACTCCTCTTTCTAACAATAACGGATGATTTAATGTTTCCTCAAAACATCTTAATGCTAATTGGCTACTCATTTATGTAATTCTATGTATTTTGCATTTGATTAGGCTTTGATTTTGTCATAGTTGCTGATCCAAAGCTATGCAAAATCAGAAATTTTCTTTTTTTTAGGCAATGTAACAGATTTTGTAATAACAGCATTGGTCTAGTCCTGCATTCATCAGAAGTTTCTTCTAGATATGGAAGACTAGCAAGAACTAGGAAAGAACTAATCAGTCACTATTAGTCATATCAGCACCACAGCATCCAGGCAGCCTGGACATGGGTCACTGCTGGTTGCTCTAGGCACTGTACAAAACCAAAGCTGAAGCTCACCAAACCCCCACTGTATCATCATAGCATTATTGTGGCCTCGGATGATCTAAGGCGAAATTTATAGGGAAGAGGATCTCTACAAATCAACCCATTCTCTGAGAAAAGCTGATTATTTCTCAACATACAAACCCTAATTTGGGTCTGAGATAGAAACCAAAATATTGTACATTAGGAACTCACTAAAGGTATTGTTTTATAGCACACTGTAGTTCCCCCTTATGTTTTACCCTCACCTAACAGTTTTGCATTTCTCTCTGTCCCACAAGAACTAAGGATCTTAAACTCTCTCCACTTACTTTTTTGTATACCTATCCTAACATTTTTATTCCCTTGGATCATCTAATTTATTAACATCATAAATATAAGCTTGAAGAAAATTGTTCTCAACCTGTGGCTTCTATTTCAGACTCATCCTAAATCTCATCTGTTTCTCCCACTTAGAACTATCAGCCTGAGAAAATTTACCATCCTTTCTGAAATACTGATCCTTACATAAGTGTAAAAAACAGCAGAGGGAAGAGACAGACAATGAAATAATATCAGTAAGTTTTAAAGACTGTGACCAGCAGGCGATTTATTCTGTTGATTTTCTACCTCCTCAATCACTTCTGGGGGAAAAATGCAGCAAAACTAGGTTTTTATGTTTTGCAAATGTTTCATGTTTCATGTTTTAAACATGAAACTGAGAGTTATAACTTCCCAAACTCAAACGGGGTTCTTTTTTTTTTTGGCATTTTCTAAAGCAAACAGAAGCAAAAGGGTAGAAAGTGGTTATCATTAGTTTCATGTGTATTTAAAAAATACAGTGCCTGAATGCATTCAATGACCATCAGAGGTATATTTGCTCTGGTGTCATAATTGTGCAAGCCTTTGCAAAGAGAGGTGAGGAGATCTTTACTATGATAAAACCTCATTCAGAATAAGAGCTCATGGGAAGGTCAAAATTCCTGATATTAGTAGCTTAGTACCTCTTCAGCATAATTTTTTATTACTGAGTATTGAAGCACTGCTTGTCTATAAGTAAATGAGATGACACAGAAAGCTGTGAGGACTAGTGTGGCTGGATGCAGACAAGGAACACATGCCTGGCTACCCAGGTCCATCCTTCATGAAGTTCATCAGGGGCTACTTACACCTTGAACTACCAGTCTAGAAGTGCCCTCAGGAGAAAAGATAAGAGAATTAAAGCTTTCCTGGCTTCCAGACCATTGAATCATCTCTGGAATAGATAAGGTCTCTTTCTAATCTGCCCTTACTATTTCTGATTCATGTCTCTCATTTTAATGTTTTGTTTGTTTGTTTGTTTTCACAAGGCTTTCTCTGCTGCCTCCTTCATTTTACTCAGCAGTCATCTTTTTTGCTTGCTTTTTCTAAACAACTCCCTAACAGTGCCATAGTGCCTAGTGCCAGCTCTGCTTTTTCTTCTGCATAATATAGGGCAGCACTCTGTGGCCTGTATCCTGAAAGCAGTATACCTTTCTGCTTTCAGGCTCTGCTTTAAAGCTAATAAACCCTGCCACACAACTGTGTCAATGTGACCTCACTTCTTGTAGTTCAAGAGAGAGATTGCTTGATCAGACCTGGGTTGGTATTTCTGCATGGTGTTCCACAGTACAGGAAAAACCCACTTTTAGCTGCAAAGATCATATTCTATCCTTTAACCTTTTCTCAGCTGCTGTCACTTAAACATCTGTACTCCAGAACATCATATAAAGAGCATCGCTAACCTTCTAAAATGTCTGCAGTTTTATTAGTAGTTGAGTATTTTGCATCGAAGTTGCTGTTTCTTTGTTCTGTAGTTAATATATTCTGATGAAAAGTTATATTGTCAATCAAAATAAAATACAGCATTAAAATTTAGGCATTGGTAAATTTTAGCAGTACCTGCTGAACAGTTTTCTACTTCCTAAGTACTTGAGCTATTCAAAATTACAGGAGAAATTACTAGGTAAAGCAGCCCTGTAATCACTACCCATGCCAATATGTGAAATACTTTCTTCCAAACTATTTGCCAAGTGGGGTAGTAATTTGTGGCTGTATCATGAACTGGTCTATGTGTGATTGGTTGGATATTTTAAATTTTAGCTTTTATGTCTAAGCATTTTGTTTGGTGATGGCTGGCAGATAAGAATGAACTGTCTTTACAGTTGTCTGGACTTTAAGTTACCCAGATTAGAATACATAGCATTCTGTATTCTGTCTCTTCTGTATTTTATGTGACTGGAGATGTGTTTGAAATGTTCTGGATGCTTTTATTGCTACTCCACACAGCTAACATATATTGAAGAACATATATTAATATAAAGATATTAATTATATTAGTATAGAGATAATATAGAGATATGTGAGTCTGTTGGTCAATACAAAAGTGGAATCGAAGCTTGCCATCATAGGAATGGGTATAAAATCTGAATTTCTCAAATCAAGTAGTTTAGAAGTTTTCCATGCTGCTTGAGGAGTTGAAGAAGTATTTATCAGTGACACATGAAAGAGCATTTGAAGTGTCAGTCTGAAATACATTATACATGAGTAAAATGATTGGAGTGTTTTAAAAGAGGTGAAAAATACTAAACCACACAGCTTTAGGCTACTTCAGAGCTTCAGTGTGCTGCAAGTTAAGTGATGCTGCAATGTCTTCTGGAGTGTGTTAGCATCTTGAAATGGTGTCTCAGAGCCCTCTTAACACCTTATGTTAAGCCTAAGCTTTGGAACTTCCCTAAAGGGCAGAGCAGAAGTAGAAGTGGCACTTCAGAATAAGCTGTGGTGGTGTGTTCAGGAATAACTGGGCATAAGAATTACACTTCAGCAGTAATGGTCTTTAATAAAGAAAGCTCTTTTTTTTTTTTTTTTTTT
>NDXB01001820.1:45956-81489 GCA_002631895.1 Agapornis roseicollis | reverse complement strand
TTTTTGGTGGTTTTTTTTTTTGTTTTTTTTTTTTTTTTTTTTTTTTTTCCCCTCAGCTTTCAGATGGAAAAAACCTGAAAATATGTTAGGAATGCTTAAAAAAAAAAATAAAATACAGAAACAGTAGATGAACTGTGAAGATCCATTGGGAAGGGGAAGGACTTAGGTAGGACTTAGCTGTAAGGACCCAGTTATGCTGGAGACAACTGATAACATCTTGGTGGAGGTAAGGCGAGCAGAACCACGGTGGGATATAGGAGGTGTTGTAAAGGCTGGTTTACCACAGTCACTTATTGGTCTGCAGTCATGTAAAAAGAAAAAATTAAGTGAGCTGCAGAGGAGTATTACTAATGAGAAAATATAGTCACTTTAATCTGTGAAACTACAGTTTCAAGGCTGTGCACACCAGACTAAACTACAGAACCAAGGACAGGATTCTAGTTCATCACATTTTTATGTTACTGCTTGGTCAGGAGTTATTACATTCTTACCACTGAAGTCACTGAAGACACTTGAGGGAAAACATTACCTGCTAATATTTTTTCTGTTTGTTTTCTTTTTTTATGGAACACCATGATTCTGTTTTAGATTCTTCTTTATTATGTTGTTAAGAATTCCCATAAGCAAGGCATATACACACTTTGAGAATGTGTGTGTAGACAATATTTTTATCCTGAAGTTCTTGAACTGCTAAAATTAGTAGTTGCAGTTCAACATACTCAGATATTTCATTTGACACCTTAAAAGCAACCCTTAAAATCTCATTAGTTTTACAAATCAATACCTATTTGGACAGAATGGTTAGAACTGGAGGTAATTTAAAACAAGCATCTGTTTTTAGTAAAGGGAAGTCAGAACCTGGCTAATGTTTATATATTTCAAAAGGTATTTATATCAGTATCACTCAGGCACTGAACATTTTTTGCCACTGTTGGCAACCTACAAAACATCAATGTCTGGTGACTGCCATTATATTACAGGTTTTTTATATAATTGCATTTTCTCTATTTTGCATCTCGCTGAATTAATTGTTTTTAATATAATGTTCAACACAGGCAACCAATTCAGACAAAAGGACAGCAGTAGATGAAAGAAAAGGACACTTCAAAAAGAGTCTAAATGTAGGAAAACAATTTAAAAAGTTAACCACTTTAAATCTAAGACTGCTGGAAACCACCACAGTTTCAATTACAGAAGTGCAACATTGTCATTATGGAACTCTCCAGCTTTACTGGAGCTATGATTGCTCTCAGGCCTCATTTCAATGAGCCATCATTGCTCAATAAGGCTGTTAAGGCATATATTCAAGGGCTGTTTGCTGAAGAGATGTAATTTTGAGCACTTGCTTATCAGCTTTGCTATATGACTTCAGTCTGAATCTGGAAATACTGATCTGGCTTCCTTTGCAGAGCTTTGACCAGTCCTAATTCCCTTCAGCGGCAAATGTAAGGAGGCACCATTTGAACTTGTCATATCAATCATATTATATCATACCATACCAAACCAATCATATATCATATAATATCTTGTACTTTCTCAGTTTCTCTTTCTTTTCATAGTGATTTTTTTTTCTCTGCTAAAATTTTCTTCTTCCATGTATTTTATTGTTGCTGAGTTTGTGTTCTTGGACTTTCTGAGCTTAGTTTTATTCATATGACAAAAAGAGAAGATATTTTGCTTGCCAGGTGACCTCATAGCAGCCTTCCAATATCTGAAGAGGGCCTATAGGGATGCTGGGGAGGGACTCTTCTTTAGGGACTGTAGTGACAGGACAAGGTGTAATGGTTTAAAACTTAAACAGGGGAGGTTTAGATTGAATATAAGGAAGAAATTCTTTCCTGTTAAGGTGGTGAAGCACTGGAATGGGTTGTCCAGGGAGGCTGTGAATGCTTCATCCCTGGCAGTGTTCAAGCCCAGGTTGGACAGAGCCTTGTGTGGCATGGTTTAGTGTGAGGTGCCCCTACTTATGGCAGGGGGGTTGGAACTAGATGATCTTAAGGTCCTTTCCAACCCTAACTATTCTATGATTCTATGATTCTTCAGTGCTGCTGGTGGCAATAATAATGGCACCACTATCAAGCTATACCTGAACAGTAAACAAAAGAAACATAACTTTTTCCTTCTGAATGTGTTTATGAGCAACTGTTTGGCAAGGCTAGTATAAAAACTTCCATTGAAGACATCAAATAAAAGTCTGAGGACCTAGAGGGACAGACTAAGAGCAAAGTTGGAAAGAAAGAGAAGTCTTAAACCTCTAAGAATCATTTAAGTGATGCAATGAAGAGAGGTAGTTCTTGAGTAATTCCTGATAAAAGGAATAGACAGTTAAGTAAAAAACATTATGTCCAAAATCTGTTTCTTTTGCTTGTCTTTCTTTTCTTCATCCTGTTTTTAATTCCTTCCCTAATCCCTCTACCTGTAACTCATTCTGTATTTGTCTTTTAATTTTATCTTCTCTTTCCCTCATTTTATGTATCTAACCCTCATCTTCCTTTCAGACTGTATTCTTTTGGTCTTGCCCTTGTTTTTGTACCATTTTTTTGTAACTCAGTTTGAATATGTCAAGGCCATGGCAACTACAGTGACAATAGCTTATGCTATCCCCAGTAACTCAGCTTCAGGGTCTTGGAAGAAGTTAAAACAAATCTCCAACTTTGTGCCAGCTTTGGCACATGGCTTTGCAGGTATTTTACTTCCTTTGGAATTCATTCTTTAAGCTCATGTTATCATTCAAACATGTGCAGTGTTAGTACGGTCAAGTAGGAGGGTGTTTAAAAATGTTCAGGAGAGACAACTTTTGACATTTTTGTTTTGAAGTTAGGTCAGTCCTTGACTTTTTGCTTTTAAATCTACAACCAAAAAGTGTTCAAACTACAAAATGAGTTTAAATCAAATAAATGATGGCTGAAAGCTAGTTATTTAAATTTCAACAATTTTTCTTCTAAACCATAAATGAAACATACGTAACAAAACCATTTGAAACATCTCAATAAATACAGTAATTATAGCACCTCCACAACTTACGATTTTTTCCTCATATAAAAATACATTAATTTACACTCTGCCACTATCAGTTTGAATTTTAAAAGGGAGAGACAATGTTACCCTATATTATCATTCATGCTATACAACTAGTGTAAACTCAAGGATGCAAAAGGATCGTAATGCTGTTATGAGGCAGGCATAGCAAATGGAGAAAAAGATGCTGTTAAAATAGGGTAACATTTTCCTGAGCGTTTAGCCATCCTATGGAATTTATTCCTGCACAAAGTTAGTGATTCATAGATGCTGATAGGTGCTATGGCTGAGTTTGAGATAGTGAAAACTGTGGCTACAAATGTATCTGACTGCAGACTTCAGGTCTGAAAAGGAATTTCTGCACATGCATGCATAATGTTCAGCAGCATTCTGAAACAAGCAGTGACTGGTTATTTTAAGGGGTGCTTGGTGTTCCAGCATGGCAAAAACACGTAGTATGAAAAAACATGTGAGTATACACTATAGAGCAAGCTTTGTTTCAACTTCCATGTTTAAGCAGAAAAAAGTGGAGGAGGATGGGGAAGAGGAGGAGAGAAGTGAAAAAGAGGAGAAGGAAGAAGAAGATGGGAAGGAAGGAAGAGGAGGAAGACAGGAAGGAAGAGGAATAGGAATAGAATTACTGGGTACTCAAAGGCACCTTTCCATATTATAGCCCTTTACTACCTTTTCAAATATGTTTTGCTTACCTTCATGTTCCTTGCTATACCTTGAAAGCAGACACCAAAACACTCTGCCATTAGCACTGTACTTTCATCTTTTTAGGCCTGAAACAATAACATCATAAAATTTATATCTGCATTATTTTCTTTCAGTTTTGCTAATCTTCTTTAACAGGGCTGTAAATAACACCACTCAGATTCCCTTTAAAATAACAAACTAAATGAAAAAGAGAGAAGGAAAATCTGCAAGTGACTCCTCCAAAGGCCATGACCTCCTCCATCTATCACAACCAAAGCAGGTAGATAAGGACGTTTCATATGAAAGCAACTATACTGAGTGGCCACGTTAAATCAACTTGTAGATCAAGCTTTGACAGTGCTGATACAAAGGAGTGGCAGAGGCCACATGGGAGCTGTTTGCCACATATCCATTATTTTCAGGCTTCCCCAGGTTATCTGGAGAAAGCAGAAAAGATGAAAATGTTCCATCTCTATAAACAGTTCTTCACTCTTTTCTCACTAACAAACAGATGTGCAGCTCTTCCAGAGCATTATAATGTTCTCAAGCCATAAGATTTCAGTTTCACAATCTTTTGCTTGAGAAAAAATACACTGAAGCATAGAGCCAACAGTTGAAGCACTATATTTTCATCAATTATAATTTCAGTTATTACTTCGGGCTTGCATCCAAGTGTAAGCTACTAACCTTTTATGTAATGCCCACAATAAGGGACAGTTAAATGGTACATCCAAAGATAAAATAATTTAAACAATGAGGACACTTCTTTCACATACTGTTCAAAACTTTCTTTGCTTTTTTTGTTGTGCTATATTAGAACAAAATGACTTTTACTGGAGGCATCATCCCACTATAGAAATAAGCAAACATGGGTAGAAATAAAGACAATTTCTTGCCATCAAACCCTGCCACCCTGAAAAATATATCAGTTTTCACATGACTTTCTTTTCAAGTTCATCTGATTCACGTAGTTGAAGAGGTCATACCTTTGAGTCTGATAAGTTACTTCTTTATAGAAAACTCTTATGAAGAAGATAATAAGTAGATTAAAAAAAAAATAGAGAATACACCTCAAAGAGTCATCTTAAAGTCTAAATCCACAGGAGTAACCCAAAAGGAATACGCAAACAAACTTTTAATCTTTCAGCATGACTGTTTTCAGACCTAATTTGAGTTCAACTCTTTGGAGCCAAAGTGTGAGAAACAGAGTGAAATGTCAAATTTTAGGGCTGAGAACTTTGCTTGAATTCTAAAAAAACAGGTAAGCATATTAAACATTGAGGTTTTGTGCAGCTATACTAACTATGTACATTCATGGAATCATACATTGCCCAGCTCCCTGTTGAGCTTCGGGATATTTCCTCCTGATATAAATCTTATCATTCCCATTTACTGTGCTTTGCTTCATGTCATGAAGCAATATCAGAAACTAAACTGGATTCTTTCTGCTCTACTTATGAATTGAAGATGAATACAACCGATAATGTCCAATTGTTAATGGGCATTTGGTCCACAGAAGCTGGTATCTACTAGTCTGAGTAAACACATCTGAAGTGCATGCAGTATGGATATTGCATCCTTGGCACCAACTTTGCTCTACAAGCCTTCTCCCATTGGCTGCTCTATTTGCTTAGGCAGGTGTAACCTTAGTCTTCTGAGTTAGAAGTTTGTCTTTTTGCTGTCACTCTGGTTTTAAGGATTTAAGGATAGAAGTGGGAATATTTGCTTGTAATCCAGGTCACCTCAAGAGTGAGCCTCAGAGAAAATTAGAAAATAATAAGGAGCACTTTAATATGACCTTTCTTTAGAATATGTAACCTTATAGTCCCAGGAATTTACATCTGTTAAATACAATTTCATAAATACAACGTTTATATATATCATGTAAAACAAAGAAAAAGGCTAAGTCCTCCAAATATCTCACTCAGACTAACTTACAGAGTTTGGCTCTTAGCTGAACTAGAGATACTATTTATGTCTAACTTTTTTTTTTTTCCTTGGTGGCTTTTTCTTCTGTGTTCTATTGCAATGTCATCTTTGAAGACGTTATTGCTGGAATTAATTACTTCTCTGTATACCAGAGCACTGTCATCCTGAATTTGTTACATCAAAGGATATTGACTGAGAAGACAAATAATTAAATGACCCGTAACACAGGTAAATGATAGTCTTGGGATCAAAGAGATCCCCTATGAACACTGTGTGCTGCTCTGTTCTGCCAGTCATAGAAAGTGTTATTTGGTTGCTGCTGTATTGAGGCAGCTTTTGTCAGTCCTTCAAAGTGAGCGGTTTCCAAACAGGATCTTCCTGTTTGTTTTTCTTGTTTGCTAATTGTTCAGAAAATACTAAGATGAATGTAAGACTTGGTCAAATATCAATTCATATGACATGACTACATTAGTGCTTGAGGGCTAGATATCGGAACCATTTTCAAGTGAAAGAGTAGACAGTCATTGGTTGTCTGTTTTGGAAATGGATGGAGATGGCTGACTAAGAATTTTCTGGTGCAAGAAAATAGTATGCAAAAAGTATTAACTTTAAATCTGATCTTGAACCAAGAGCATTGTTATTAGTCTTCTTTGAAAGTGAGTTAAGCTTGAGATGTAAAAATCACTGCTCTTCTAGTGCAAGAGTGCCCATGTAGAAAGCTAGTGTGGAAAAGCTAATGTAGCTGCAGCTCAGACTGTAAGAACTTGTTTGCATAGAGATGCTGTGATGTGCCTTCTTTAAGTATGTCTTCCTCGGAATCATGGATATGTCTGTCAGTGCCTCTCTCCTCCCTTCATTTACTTATTCCTCACTTTTTTTGAATATAAATATCTTATTCAGCTACCAAGATTAACGCGTTACACATTATTAGCTTTGAACTAGGTTGGATACTTCACTGTGGTGCTAATAAATTAGGAAACTAAAAATCTACATGACTATTAGAAAGCAAAAATAGTATCTGTGCTGTGAAGCAGGCATTCCTCATGTTATGGCTTCTTTGATTATGATGGATAAGAGCTGTTCTGCAGCAAAATAATTTGGAATATATATGTGTGTGTGTGATACAATATTTACAAGAAGAATACCTTAAATTATTGTGTTTATCTAGAAATTGATGACTGGATCACTAGCTAGTACAAATTTACATACTGCTTATTGATAGTCAGAGATATTACCAAATGACAATACCAAGAATAAAAACTTGATTATGTTGCTTTATAATATAAACATATTTTCATTCAAAATGAAAGGTCTACAGCTGCAAGGATTCTTGGAATATTTGTTAAATACTGTCTGTTGCAGTAAATATTTATTTGGTGTATGTGTAAATAATAATCTCATGTGGCTTTCAACTGTTAGTTTACTATAAAGAATTCTATGCTACTGCAATGGTAATCTGGTATGATTAATTCTTTATGTAATTTTGTGTAAAATATTTGTTTACACATCTGTTTTTTTTTTCTTACCATTTTTTATTATCTCATTAAAGTTCATAGCTTATATCCACATTTTTGGTGAAGTACTTTCCATCAGTTCTTAAAATTAACCTTCTCAACTTATAGTCCTCTTTCATTTCTGCTTAGTGTTATTATCATACTAAAGCTTAATAAAGAGAGTAAGAGTTAGTGCAGAAATAATACCCTTTATGAATGGAACTAAGGACCAAGAGCCTCTAAATCTCAGAATAAGAAAATAATTACTTCACCCAGTTAGTATCCTGAACTGAATTCAACTGCAAAAATCTTCCTGACTTTTACAGGACCAGATTTACATTGTAAGAAAGACTTGTCTAATGCCAGGATCTTTACCTGGATTCTTTAAAGCTGGAAAACTTTACTGTATGTGATAGAAGTGAGGATATTAGTATGACAGGAGAAGCAAGACACTCAAGAAATGCAGAAATTACCTGCAGGAAGGTTTACAGCTCTTCAAGGTGGAAGCTGATGTGTTGTCCTCTGATAGAACGTAATAATACATGAGTAGAACAATTAGGTAAAGTATAATTGCATGTTGAATGTCCCTAGTAGAAGGTCTCCTTACTGTGCATGTATAGTTGCTTCCTGTCTTTTAATGATTAAGCAATGGTTATGTATGATACCTTTAATGTTCCAGTGGCTTTTGTAACTACAGATCATTCAAATTAGTTTTGTTGTGACAGGACAATAATGTGAGAAGTTATTTTACCTCTGTACAGTGGTATCTGTCAACACGTCTGTGAAAAACTCTTGTCTTCGCCTGTACAAGAAGGTTAAGCTCATTTTCTGTGAAACCTTTTTAAAGTAATACAACTCCTGCATGGATATTCTTAAAGTAGTGTCTTTATAGTTCAGGTTAAACTGATCTGCAATCAGATTCTTAACTCAGAAAGATCCAGAGTTTATGGTGATCTGTTCAGAGGATCTTTTCATGTAGAGAGAAATTTCTTTGAAGTATTTAATTTTAGTTTTTGTGTTAAGAGAGCCTTCAAGATGAAGTTGAATTTCATCTATACCTAATGACAGCTTCCATTTGCAGTAGCAACTTCATGAGAAGAATACAGGACTTTTTCACATTTATACCTCTTTTCGTTGTAGAGCAACATTACACTGTCTATATCAAAGTTACTTGGTATCCAGTCCTGGTATGTTCTCCCATTTGAAAGTGGGATGATAAATCTTCTTAAAACTATGTCTCACTCATCATGCAAAGTGGGACATAAGCCGCTGAAAACATGGATTGAGAATGTGCACATAGATTTTTTTTTCTTTTTCTGTTATTTAATTAATACATATGACATTTTTAGATACACTTACTGCACTGGAAGGATGGTTCCATGTATCTACTATTAGCTAAAAGATCAGAAAGTTCATTTTAGTTCTGATTAGAATGTATGCAAAAACTTGGACTGTAACTCACAAGGACTGAACATGTATGCTTGATCTGAATTTTCCAAACCACAGTTCTGAGCTCTCTTACCTTTATGTCAACACTGACATGTATCTCCCCCCACCCATGAGTCGCTTTGGATGAGAACACTGGATAACAAATAGTGGTTTATTTTTAATCAAAATAGATTCTTTGCAGATTAAATGTCTTCATAACCATAAATAAGAAATTAATTAAACTAATTAAAGACCAAACAAAATAAATTTACAAAGAGATTAAATTTACTGTTGCTTTTAAATCAAAACTTGTAGAATATGGATCCTTGTTAGGTTCATTCATCCTTGGATAAATGAATGACTTGGAAACAGACTGTGAAACCATAAATGCTTAGGAGACTCAGGAGAGTCTTTTCTCTTAGAAAAATTTATTTACAGTGAGATCTTTCACTAAATATGTTTATATGACACCTGACAGTAAAAACCATTTTTTCTTCTGTTATTTCCTTGCTGAAGTACTGTTGGGTTGAAGGAAATTATTGAAATAGTGAGCCTTTGAAACATCATTCACCTGGGCTGTCGTGGTTTGTTCACTCCTATGTGTGTTCTCCAAACACATATTAAAAAAAAAATTAGTTTCATGTTTAAGCAAGGCAGAAGGTATTTGCAGCAAACACTATATTTTGATAATATTAAAATATTGCTAATTTTTAAACTTCCCTTTTTCACTACTTTCACCATATTTTGAATATCAGTAACATTTAGTGAGCTTTTGGAAGGTTAAAACAAAGGAAGATAAACCCAACCTGTCTTAATGATACTGTAGATACTCGAACAGACAGTTTACAGCCATTTTGTTGCCAAGTAATTTAAAAAATGTGAGATATTTTGCATTGAGAACACTTGCTAAAATAAACTGAAGTGTTTTATTATTTAATTTGTTTAGCTCTGCAAGCCAGTTCCCTTGAGGTGCCAAAACTCCTGATGAAGTCCTGCACATATTACAGACATTTGCATGTGCAAGACCAAACTGGACTCTTACTTCTGAATGATGTTTTTTTCTAGTTCAGAGTTAAAGAAGTACCAACTGCTGAGATGCCTTTGTCTTCCCTAGAAGCAGGATGTGACCAATCACTTCTTAACTTGGTGAGAAGAGGGAATTGGGATGCAGCTGGCCATCAGACGCTGTCTCCAAGCTCTTGCAAGCTTCCTGCTCTGCACAGAGTATCTTGCCTTTGTGGGTTCCTGAACCAGGCTGTGGGAACTCAGTGGGAAGATCTGCATGAGGGGCCAGTTCCCAGTGAGTTCCTGCAAGCAGAGCAGAATGTTACCTAAAGTGTGGATTTTTTCTGCTTCTTATAAAAAGAGAGGAATAGTACATCTTTCTGTAAGAGGCTTTGTCAAGCCATAAACTGGAAATGTGTTCCTGGAATTGCTTATTATCAATAAAAAAACATTTGAAATTTGGACATAAGTTTTCATAATGAATTGATTTGTTTGGGAAAAACATTTTTTTTGAGTACTTTATACATGTCAGACCTTTGGGCTAACAAATAATGTCGATAAAATATGATATTATCCTTCCAGCAAATACCTCTAGCATTGATTGGGTCATGGACTGATATGCAGCTTAATTAATTTGTAAATTAATGACTAATATCAACTCGAGGGGAGGGGTTAACAGTTTCATCTAAAAAAATCTACTAGAAGAAGAGAGTGAATTTAATTTCTTCAAGATTAAATTGATTGGGATTCCTGGGGATCTGCTTTTTTGCCCATGCTATTTCATGACCACTGCTGTGGGGAGGGCTAGCAGGGAAGTCAGGAAACATCAAGAAATATAGCTAGGACTATACGGAAACTGTTGTGCCACTGGAAAAGATGGACAAGTTAGCATGCAGTGAGGCTTAGACCTCAGTGAGGCAGGGAAGAACATTGCTAACTGATGTAACTGGAAGAACATCTTAGAAGGAGTGTGGGGGAAGGTATGCCTGATATAGAAAATCAAGAATTAGCTATCCTGTATCAATTCTTCATTATGTATAATAGCAGAAGACAAAATACGGGCATTATGGTGACCTGGGGAAACTGTTGAGAGACTCTGAAAGCAACCTGCCTTGTCCCCTTTTTCTAGAGAGAAATAAGCCAGGATTTTGGGTTAATGTTAGCTATCTTACAAAATAAGACATTCTACTTACTTTCCTGAAAAACAATGACAACCTGAAAACAATGGATTGTAATTAGGCTGCTCAACACCTATTACCTGAAGCTTTGTGATACAACAATGTCAGTTCCTTGGTATTTTTACTCATCACTGTTGTGACAAACAAAATGACTTCTTCTTCCCTCTATAAATTATACCTCATAGCCCAGCCCAGAGCCCTTCCAGGCATCTAATATGCAAAAGGGAGTCTTCTAACAATTAGCGTATGAGCTACTTCTCCTTCCCCTTGCTTCTTTTCACATGTGAACAGAAGAAATGGTGCAATTGTAATACTGGTTTTTGACATCTAAGGAAACAGTTAAGATCCAAAAATTGAAAAACAGCAGAAATGCTTTGCCCATGAGGCAAGGAGGATCTATTCCAGCCTCTGACTTAGAAGTTCGGGAGATCTGGGCTTTGGGGAGAAATAGGTATTGCTTCATTAGCCCTACCTGCTCTGTAAAGAAATGGAGGACTTCAAGTATGAAGACTGATTGAGGCATATTTCAAAAGCAACAAATTAACCTAATATTTATAAAGCGTACTACAAATTTTGCAAATACCTGATATAAAGAAATACTTGAATATAAATGCCATTATGCTGGAGAAATTTAAAGAAAATATTTGCCTGCTACATTTCAGGCAACTTCAGCAGCTTATTAATGTTAATGTAAATTAAATAACTAGTATAGCAGTGCAATCTCATTGCAAAAAAATTGTCCTCCAGTACTAATATTCTGTTGACTGAACAGATAGAAAAGTAAATATGCTGTTTTTAATTATACCTTATACATGAATGAAAAGTGGGGAAGAAACCAAACATGGCATCTGAATTTAAAGATTCTCCTTCTGGAATTTAGAGCAGATGTGGTCTGTAAAATAAGCCCTGATACTTTTATTAAGGCCATGAAGTGTGGTTGTAAAAAGGTGCTGAAGCAGCTTCATGGGTCGTGGTTCATTAACTCTAATTGTCACGTCTGGATTCCATCTGATGAATGGTCAGGTCCTTCCTTTCTCACATCTGTTTTCTCACTGTCTTCAGGTGACCAGCTTCCAGAGCTACCTCTTTCAGAAGTATTTCCAAGAACAGATCTGGGTAACATTCTAAACCACTTCAGTCATACTTGAACATATCTTTTTCTTGTTGGGTTTGCTCCTTTTCTTGTACTCTTCCTGTGTGGACCTTTCCTCTGAAGAGAATAGAGCCACCATTAATGAAAAGCATTTTAGATTTTGAGAGATTATGTTACGTAAAAGCTTTCCTATGTGACAAGACTTATTTTTCGAGATCAGAAAATTCTTGCATACATTAAAACCAGAAAATGTAAAAGACATGTTGAGCACCAAGTGCCTTCTGATTTCAGGGTTGAGGTGAGGGAGTGAAGAAGCAATATTTTGCATACCACCCACGTAAGACTACCACATAATTTATAGCATATGGCCATCTGTGTGTTTCCCAAGTTCTTGTTTCTTTATCAGAATTAACTGTGAACCAAAAGCAGAACATTAACTATGGTCAGAGGAAAAAATATGGAATAAGAAAAGAATGTTCATCCTTTAATTTCAAGTTGTTTGTGGCTGAAAGTTTTGTCACAATTGTTTGGTGTCCTAAGAAAAGCAATTAATGCTGTCAAACAACACCTCTCTTTTAAGAGGTAAATATATTTATATGGGCATAGAACTATCTGTTTTCCCCACTAGAACTGAAAAATGTGAAAAAATTCAGAACTTGGAATTTATTTGGCAAGTCGAATTCCAAAGCATAACTAAAACTGTGATTATGGTAACAGAGGAATTAGCTTTCATTCCTATGAAAAATTACAATTTATTTGGTTTTCAGTGTGGTTTAAGTACTGTTAAGTACTGTTCTTTAAGTATATAAATATAGCTGAATTGTTAAACATTAATTTTATTAGCATGATTTGTAGTAGGGAATTTTCTGAACTCAAGAGAAATAACAGTTGTAATTCTAAACATATTTTCTGAGTGGATAAACTAAAAGTCTAAGATTGTATTTTCTTGGCTGTTACATTTTCTTGTCTGTTAATGCGGTCATAAGTATTCAAAAAATCTTTTATTTTGTATCCCTGATATACTGTGCCAAAATAAAATAATCAATAAACTGTAAGCATGTGAAAATTACAGCACTTCTCATGTCACTGGTTTTAAATACATTGAATTGTTTACAAACACCCTAAAGTTTAAAAAAAAACTTACAAATCCATTTTGTCATTAATAGCAGACATAACAACCTAGAAATATTAACATTAAATGTCAATAAGTGTATTTGTTTATTTAACAAGTGTATTCCATTTCTATTAATGAACTTGTTTTCTTTCAGAATGCTACAGTCATGAGATATTCATATCAGAACTGTCTTATACTAATTTCTCAAAATCCTATTGGCATTCATGTTTCTTTTAAAATATACCCTGTAATGTAAACCAGGAAGAAATATCACAGAAACACCAAGTATCCTACTTCCCACTTCCATTAACTAGTTAAAAGGGTCACTTTACTAACTGATAAATACACTTGGATATAGCTATCTATATGGCATATGAGTGTTAGGACAGGATTATTCTGTTTATTCAGGTTTATTATCTGAACAGTGGTTTGTCATACAATATGCATGACAAAACTAACCCAGCTTGTTTTACCCATGTTTCAATATGCCTTGTGAATTTCATTGAAAGTTTTCCTATTCTAAAAAAAAATCTGGTTCCACTCTGTAGTAGAAACTCACTGTTTTATTCTGGGCTCTGCATATCAGCATTAATTTCATTCTTTTACAGCCTACACTTTTCTATTATTTATTCTAAGTCAAGATCTAACTGATCCTGATTTAGCCATGGCATGCTAAACTCATTAATGTATTATTCTAGAGCTTTCTCCATTATATCCATATGCCTGAAAGCATAAAAAAGAGATAAAAAATGATGGATTATTCAACAGCATCTCTGGCCTTTAGTATTACCATGTTTTTGTATTTTTATTGTCTGAAATTTGACTTTTTTTTCCTGCATTTTATCTATAGCTTACAAACTCACTAGCCTTATTTTCACGCTGAAGCATCTTAGTTTCAGCCTGTTGTGGGCCTTTTTAATTTTCTTCATAACAGAAGGAAGTGAGAGGTGTTTAAATACACTCATAAATCATTTTTATGCAAAGCTCTCACTTTTTCAATCTCCAGTATTAATTTACTTCTTTGGCTTCCACTTCTCTCTTCCTGTGAGAAACTCTATTAATTTCCTTCATGTTACAGTTTTAAATGCATCCTAGTCCATGTTTTCAGATGTTTGACCTTTATTAGCTGCACAAAATAGAATATAATTTCTGCTTTGATAGCAGCCACCCCCCCAAATTCATTATTAGGGAGTTACTCCATTTCCAGTTCTTTTCTCTGGGACCACCACTAGTTGTTTTTAATTTGCAGTCTTTGCATAAACTGAAAGTGTTTAGGCTCTGATATCTGATCTACACAATCTGCCATCACAGAAAATGAGGCCACATATATTTGACCTGTTGCATAAATTTGCAGCTAGGAAAACTATTACATTCCCTGAGAAGAATGCTGGTGCCTTTAGATGTTGTGAAATTCAGTTTGATTTTTTTTTCTTCTATTTTTTTTTTTTTGTTATTCCCTCTTTATCTGCTCCTCCATACTTTCTCCATAACTGACTTATCCTGAAGTCCTTAGGTGTCTACCTTCATAATATTCACTTTTGTTTTTGCAGCCTTCCAAAATACAATATCCAAAACTTAAATATTTGTCTAACCTGTCCTTTAATTATCCTCTCCTGTATTTGAATAGTTACTGGACTCAGCTCTTTGCTCTTGCCTTGGTAAAATACCTTTCTTGGACTGTTCTTTCTGCTTGGGCTCATGAATCTTATTTGGCTCAATTAGGCTCTGGCCTGTACCAAACATGGACAATTTATGTTAGCGTAACAAGTCACAGATGAGCCATCCTACCTCTCCATATGGGTGTTCCTAACTTGCCCCACATGCAAGGAAAGTGCTGTTAGCGTGCATCTCAGTGGAAGACGTTTTCAAACCCCCTGTTTTTAAGATATGTGAGAGTAAGCTTGTACATAGAGGAACAGGCAATGTAGAGTGCTTCTAGAAGGGAGGAAGTGACACAGAGTTACAGAAATGTAGAATAGGAGGAGAGCGCTTGGTATTGTCTAAACACTATTAACTCCTAATACCTTTGTTATTAATTACCTCACCATGTTTCCATTCTTCTATAGGGTTGTTTGTTTTTTTTTACATTAACTTTGCCCTATTTCGTCTTTGTACTTTTAATCCTGCCTCACTGAGTTGCTAGTATTTTCTCTTTCTTCTGTGCTTCCTGACCCATTCAGCTATCTTCTATGGAAATCCCATTAACAATGTCTGAATCATCTTTTGTTTTTCTAAATGGTTTTGTTTGTTTGGGTTTCTGGTTTTTTGATTGTTTGTTTTGCTTGGGTTTGGGGTGTTCTTTATTTTTTTTTATTTTTGGTATTTGTTAGCTTCTTTGAAGTTGGAAAGGCTTTTTGAGAATGTTTCTGGAAGCCAGGAACATCCTTACCATGGAACAGGAAATACTGAGGTCTTCAACTAGAGGTTAGTAGATTCTTTATTGTGTTTAGGTGGAAGTTGCGTGAAATCCAGTGATAATGAGGAAATACATTGATTTAAAAGACCTGACACTTTTAAAATAGGTTTTGTAAATATTTTTTCTATTTATCCCTAAGTATCAGTCTTATTTAGTAGTGAAAATATCTAGAGAAAGGGATATTTTTTTTTGTTTCAATCAATGCACCAAAATCTTATCTTCTCTGTTATACACACCAGTTTAAGTACAGATTTATGGTGTTTTTACAGAAATCTACCCCTACCTTTTCTTTCCACTTCATCAGCCAGGCACAAATGAAATATGTATGGAACACAATGCTGTACAGTGAAGAAAATAAGAAACTAAATAAAAAAGAATATCTATAGCTATGTTTCCAAGATTCCATCTAGATCATTGCAAAAAAGCCTCCTTAAGGTAGTTCATCTATACTTACACAGCTGCCTTTTTACTTTGCATGTACTGTTAAGTCCTTTCCTGATGAGAGTTACCTGAGGTGAAAGGAGTAGTATGAGACTCCAGGGGAAACACGAAACAACATGAGAGCCAAGCAGAAGTGTGAACTAATTTAGGCACATTTCAAATGTTTCTAGCTACATGATGAGTCTGTTTTGCATATAATATCTCAACAATTTTCTAGGGCACAAAGCCATGAGAGATCCCTCAGATTAGTTAGCCTTTTTCTTCATATATTCTTTCATGTACAAATTCTCCCACACATAGAGAACTGGGAAGCCTCTAGCCTACTCATAAAACATAGTCCTCAGAAAAGCCTTTTCTAAACACCACTCACACAGATGGGGGGGAAGAGTATCTTATCATGAAGAGAAAAATAGACAGAGAACAGGAGCTGGTGGAGTTGTTTTATTTATTGCCTTCTTTCAACCCAAACTGTTAGGTTTTTAATCTGAGAAGGACTCCCTAACCTCTGTGGCACTTACTCTGCTATGTATATATATCAGCAACATTTACCTCCCAGCGAGAGGAAAACTGTTGTACATTTCTGAGTTTAATAAGAAGGTCATCTGATCCACAAGTGTTACCCAACAATTCAAAAGCAATCCTATGACTCCAATATGGATTGTGTTTAGCCCTAAAATAATATGTACCAATTCTTTAGGGATTCCTGGGAAAGTCTCAATGTTCAGTCTAACTCCCACATCATCAGTTTGAAAACTGAGTGCTGTTTTTTCTTTCATTTCTATCCTCCCCTGTAGTGCTTTTTAAAGGTGGATTATTTTCCCTGAGTTTTGCCACAAAGGGGAGTTAGTAAACTTTAAAGCCTGTACGTAGGGAGGCAAAGGAGTGACAAGAAGGCACTCTGGTAATGTTTTTGTGTGTGGGAAGACTTGCTGTAGGCCTATTAGATTTGTCCAGAAGTTTTCTCAGAAAAAAAGCAAGACAAGAAAGCTAGTGCTCCTAATGACCCAGACCCCTTGAATTTTGTATTTAATTTTGTTATAGCTGTCTTTGAATACCTCAGTGTATTCTGCACAAGGCATTACATGCTTTGCTTTGGGACTTTTCTGAGTTGAAATCCTGAATTAAATCCACACTTGACAGAGCAGTGGCAGATGATGTTTATGAATGGATGCATCTCCATGGTGCTTACACTGAGTGAATGGGAGGCAGGGAGGAAAAGCACTTACTACTATGGAGTTCTCCTGACAGCCAGAGCATATAAATATCCAAGCACCCATTCTGGTTCTCTCCTTTGCTACCCTGGGAATCTTATCCTTCTTGGTGGTGTGCCTCTTTCAACGCTTTCTGCCCTATCTTCTAGCAATTTGGCATAGGTCCTTCAGTGAAGCAGGAGCACAGCCATTTCTTACACTATGATCACTTAGTGGTTAAGACCACTTATGTATGAAGTAGAAAATTTCATTTTGGTGCCTTCCTCAAGGGAGTCGAAATACACTAAAGAAAGTACTAACCACTAAATTATGACCTAAGCTGAAAGAACAATCTATCCGGTTGCAAATGTGCAGAAAATAATTAAAACTCAATAGGCTAATGTTGTGGTTTGGGCACTTGCCCAGAGGAAGGTGCACAAGTGAGCCTTCTGAAGAGTTTTTCTATGTTATTCTGGCAATTTTATACCACTTGAAAGCACTGAGCCCTACTTCAAGAAGGTAGATTGTCCCTCCAGCACAGCCCTAATGAGTCCTACAGACTGGCATATGGTGGGACTTGAAAGTCGATGCCATGTGCAGCATTGGATTTGATCTGGTATAGACAGACACCTGCTGAGTGCACAGGGTATAGGACATAGGCTTAAAAGGTGTATCTTGTTTTGTATCCTCTCTGACAGTTAACTGACTATTAACAAATACTTATTAACTCTTAGAGAACGAGTTTAAAGAAACAAACATGTAAAGAGTGACTTTTCCCTGAAGCATCCTGTTCTCCTGAATTTAGGATGTTCTCAGATGTCTAGAAAGTACTTCATTTGTCCTGTCCAGCACTGTTCACAGCAAATGACATGTTCAGCTCTGGGTCCAGATGCCTAAAAGTCAGGGAAAAAAGACTTTCCTTAGGTATGATCCTGAAACTTTTCTAGTCTACTTTCCTTTCACCTTCATCATCTCTTCCTCTTCTGGCCTCTATACCTTTAAAGACTTTCACACTCCTAGGAACTAAACTTGCATATAAATTGCATTCAGCCAAAGCAATCACTATAACTATTTCAAATTAAAGACATTCTTCTGTTTAGTTATTCAACAATTACTGCAAATTTTCACCTCTAAAGCCCTATCTGTGCTGCCATACAGATGGTTGTGTTTAATCATTTCCTATAGTGCAATCCAGCATAGGCTCTACTGTTATAAATAGGTGCACCACAGGTGGTCTTATACAGCTTTTGTTTCAAAGAGAGTGTGAAAAGGCTCTATGTTTCCATTATGCAGTGATAGTCTGGTTTTAGTAGTACATCTACAAATTCTGCTACAAGCTATACTCAACATATCTAAAGCTCTGTAAGTCTTACAAGAAATATATACATGTGGAAATATATATGGTACAGAGAAGAACATTAAATATAAACCCCCTCCCATATTAGCAGGTCTAATTTTCTACCATTTTTAAAGGCTTCATTTTAAATCATGAAATTAAGAACATAATTATAATACAGTCTCCTAATATCAGTATCTTCAAAGAACTGAATATTTGTAGTACTTCAATTTTGAGAATGTTCTCTACTTGCATTAATCTTCCATTAGAGGTAAAGTGGCCTTAAATACACATTTTCTATTTTGTCTTAAGGATTAAAAGTTGTTCTTTTGAGCATGAATCATAAATAGTTTGATTGCTGATTTGTGGAAGGGACATTCAGGTCAACAAAAGCTGTCTCTTAAGATATTGTAAAATGGTTATCTGGCATTTTTAAACTGTGTCAGAAGGAAAGTAATAAGGAAGCTTTCAATTATAAAGCAAGAAATAACGGAAAGCATTTACATTACAGCAAATAGAGCTTTCTGAAATACTTTTCTAAAATACTTTTTTATCACATGAATCCAACAACTCACTTTTAACAAATACAAACAGAATCCTTCCCCAGATATCTGTGTTAGTGGCTGAGTTATGAGCTTTGTACTAGCGAGGAAGAAGAAAGCATTCAGGTACCTGTATGAAGAAAAGGCATCTCAAAGAATTGAAGTAATTTTAATTCAATTTGCTTTTAAAAATATTGGCTTAGCCTAGGCAACCCTTCCTTTTTTCTGCTGTAGGTATAGTTGGGCATTTTTTTTTTCTAAAATATATATTCTTATAGATAAGGAGAATCAAATTTAATATGGCAAGGAGTATTTCATGCTAGTTATCTTCCTTGTCATTTGGATTATGCCATGTAAGTGGAGCAAACCAGTAAATTTATTCCACCAAAATTAAATTAGTGCATATGAAATCAAATTTCCCTGAGGCAAAAATCTGCTAGGTAAATAGAAGAACTTGCTTGCATGCACCTGAGTTTGGAACAGCTTGTCACGCTATGGAGATGTGAATGGCAAGATGGGCATTTTAGTTTTCAGACTTGAGATTTCAATTCTAACAGACACTGCTGAGAACCAGGCTTTCAGGAATTCTGTGTTGTTTCTGAACTTTGCAAGATAATTCCCCAAGTAGCACAGCGAGCAGCTCACAGTGACTAGAGAACTCCCTCCAGTGGGAGATTTATTGCATGAACTCCGTTTGAAACTATTCTAATGACTGTCTCTCTGGCACCAAATGCATGACAAGCTATTAATGTCTTGCTTCCTTTTACCTTTTTACAATAAATCTGTAATCTTTTATATTTCTTAAAACAAAACTCTGTAAAGCACATTGCACTTTGCTGCAGGGAGCTGTGCTTTTGTTCTTGAGAGGGATACAGGCCAAATAGTTAAAGGAATTAAAGTCAAGGCTTACCTGCTACACACAGAAAGAATTGAAAGAAATCAAAAGCCTGTTTCCTCATTGTTAATCCTTCTATAGAAGAGCAATAGTAGCACAGGGGCATGAAAATTGTCTTCCATATAAGTTGTGACAGTGAGTTTAGCCTCTTACAAAAGGAGAGATGGAGACACATACTGCAGCCTCCTCCAGAATGGCACATCCACTACAAATCCCCAAGCAGTTTGCATTCTTGTCAGCTTTTTCTCTGATCTGTGTCTTGTACCTCTGATTGTGCCAGATGCTAACCTATATACCTCCAACTGTAAAGAACAATATGTAATGCCAGCAAAAATGTTTTTATAACACATGCAATGAGTATATTCTTGTTCTTATATCCATGTTCTTTGTAGGCTTTTATAGTACTTCCAAAAGCTATTGTTATGCACAGCATAATGATACAAATCTTAATTAAGTTTAATTTTCTTAATTAAGTTTCATGTTTCTTAGAGTTATGATTTAGAAATAGAAATCTTTTGACAACAGAACAGGTGCAAAACAGGTTTTGACGATAAAAATTCCCTTATGTCGTGTTTAGTGAGACACTTCAGCATTTTTCAGTAGTGTTTGTCTTTAATGCAAGGACATAATTCTATCCTGTACTTATACATCTGTCAGTTATCTCTGAATCAAGACATATGTTTCCAACGTGACTCTCATCAGTGTTAGCACAAAGAGGAGATACGGCTTTCATTCTCCTGTGGTCACTATATCTTAGGCAGCAGTCTTTATTTTAGAATCCCTGCTGCCAGTTGTTCCTCTAAATGCAGAGTTTAAAAAAATATTGTAGGAGAAAGACATACTGCAAGAGGACATTGCCTGAACTCAGGAGTTTTTTCACTAGCATAGTGAGTGTAATTTGTTTCTCACAGCAGTTCTGTCCAAGGTTGTTCACACATATGTGGACACAGTCTTAACCTGGAAGATGAGAACTAGGCCTGCTGAGTACACCAAGGCCTATGAGATCTGTGAGCTCTTACATCAGGATTTTGCTCTCATATAGTGCTCAGCAGAAGATTTAGTTTTCTCTTTGCAAATTGAGAGCATGTGAGAGCATGACTGTAGTGATAAAACCAAGACAAGTGAAAACCTCTCCTGCTGCATTTACGAGGTGCTGTCAGAGCTACTCATACCACATCTCCACTGCAAGTTACTGTGGAAGCTGAGGACAAAGAAGGAGACCTAACATTGTCTTTGCACACCTGCAGGCATAAGTTTAACATCAATATGATTCTATAACTTCCATTTTTATTCTTATAAGACACATCTCAGTTATAGAAAGGTGAAACAGAGTCTTGTTTTCATGTTTGTGCCTGTGCAAGATTTTTTGTTACCATAGGGGCTGCGTGCCTTGTAGCATACACACTTCCCCTGTGCTCCATAGAGTGTGAGGAGTTGCTGTTCTTGCCATGTTGGTACAATGGACTTCTCCCAGGAAAAACTGCTCATGTCCACGCTGCCTGAATGAGGTCAGTTCTCATGGCAACCACACTCTACCCACAGAAACGTGCATTGTTCTCTAGCTCTTTCCCCTTCTGTGCAGAAATGATGCAAGATCCAAGGGAGTAGAAGAGCAAGAAAAAAACCTAATTGGCATGCAAGTGGCAAATGCTGTGGCACTTATTTACCTTTCATGCTGATAGCTATTGTTTCACAAATTATAAGGCAGCCCAAAGCTTTATGAGATGACACATATGTTAAGAACACTCCATTAGGGCTGCTCAGCAACATGCACATACACTGGAAGTTTCTTAGACAGAAGCCAAGTTAACACAGGATTATTTATTGTCATATATAGCAGCAAACAACAGCTATGTTGCTTTGTGCCTCAGGAGATTATTTCAGTCACTTCCTCCCTCCCTCCCTCCTTTTCTTTCCCCTTCTCCAGATTGATCAGGCTTGTCAGGGCTAGGGTGATTCATGGGAAGTTGGAAAGAAGAGAGGAACTGCTTTGCTGGTGGGGACTGCCAGAGCTCCCTGTTCCCACTCAACTCCAGCTGCCACAGTGAGGCTCCTGCCAGCAGTGGATTAAGTGGCACGATGGTGATGGTAACTGTGGCAGAGCTACACCTGTAACATGGGAACTCTCCGCTGATGGTGTAAGGTTATGTTAAATCTCCTTTGTAGAGCTAGTAGGGGAGCGGGTTGGTTTTTATTTTCCAGATTTCAAAGCCTTTTGAACAGGAGAAAGACATCCCCTGTGCTTTTACTCTTAAAAGGGAGCAAAGGCTTGGCCTCAGCCTAGTAACAGCTAACGTTTACCTTGATTGCAAGAACACCCTCAGTTTTGCCAGCCTAAGCATCTTGTAACTCCTCAGACCACAAAGCAGGTCTGCTGCTAGGAGAAAAGCTCCCCCTATAGAGAACAACCACTTATTCACTGGGAGGCTCCTTACAGTGCTGCTCTCAGCTCTGAGGCACAGCTGTGTCTGAGAGGCAGATCCACCTGTAAAAGGTAAAGGTCTTGCTCTCATACCTTAATGCAATTCCTATGCTTGTGACTTTCATTGATGCCTTAACTGATTGCTCTCACCCTTCATACTGTATCCATAAACCTAGTGTCAAGTTCTACCAGCAAAACAGAGCACAAACCCCATAATTATAATATTAGTAAAATGTATAAAGTTCTATGTTTATTTTGGATTATTACCTTCTTTGTTGTCATGGGGGTCACTGTAGATTGAAGCCAGGGTAAACAAGGAGAAAATTACAAAAGCCAGCAAGATGAAAGCTACTTCAAGGTTTGTGAAGGGCAGCTCCATCAACTGTTAACTGCTTTGCCTAGGGAAAAGTATAAAAGCTTACTCGCTTGTTGGGTGTGGAAAGGAACTGCTTTCAATAGAGTGGTTAAGTCTCTAGTCAGGAGGATACTAGATCCTGGTCAAACTGGTTAAGTAACTTTAGTCTGAAACAAAACGATAATGCTGGCTCATACAAGAGCGTACATTCAAGCCCTTTTTACTGGGGATGTAGCATGTACAATTGCTCTGGGGTACGTTTACAGCAGTTACTAAGGTAAAGCTGCACTTAAGCAGATGTCTATCTATATATGTGTAATGCATTTAATAACAGGAACATATTTTGACACTGAAAGAGTAGTAAAGAAATCCTTATTAAAACAAAAAAGTATCTGTAAAAGTTGGCAATATAGATTTTCTTACTGGTATAGATTTTCTTACCAGCAAAACTCCTAGTATATAAAATCTCTGCCTTCTGTGTAGTGGAAAGTTTAAAGTGTAGGAGAGAAAGCCCCAACATTACAACCAAATTACAAAGCCAATCCCAATCAATAGCCTAAGAATTCTGAAGTCATGGAAATTTAAAGTGTTTGATTGTCCACAGGATTTAGCTCTAAAAAGCAGTGTCCCAGAAATCTTAACACCAAAGAGTCCAATACATTTGTACAGAGAAGTGAAAAATCAGAAGCATATATAAAAAAAATTAAAACAGCTTGCATTAAATAAAAGGAAGCTGGCACTTACTGATTCCTAGGAATTTGTGAGTGTATTCCATTGGAGTTTCTTCATAATCATCCCAATTCAATAAAATGGTTCAGTATCATGAACTGAGTTACTCACTAACAGCTGGAAGAATCTAATGTAGTGTGGTTCCCTGATGGTTTTCACTTGCTGCCTTGCTCATGCAGGTGCAGTCCACATCACACTGGAGAGTGGTGAAAGTGGGAGGAGGAAGCACAGCTCAAAGAGTTTTTTTGGTTTTGTACCTGCCTGCAGTGTGCTGGCTATGTGCAAGTAAACTAAAACAAAAGTCATAGCAGTGCCTTTGGGGCAGTCAAGGCTGAAGTTTGTACATTGTAAATACTGTTGAATTTTAAGCCCTAGTGAAATATTAACATAATGGTAAACAAAGGTCACTAATATAAGACCCAGGTCAGTAAATGTATCAGCAAGAATTAAAAAATACAGATCCATACAGGTATAAGCAATAATTATTAGAATGTGTCAGCAAGAACTAAACCCATATAGATACAACTTACATGAAAATGGTCCTTTGGAAGGATTTTTCTTATCAATGTGAGGATTTTGTTTGTTGAAAAGCCTTGGTCTGAAAACCAAAAATACAATATATACAAACTAAAACATTAGCCACCTCTGATTTTATTAGCTGCATATTAATTAAAGGGGCTTTCTAAACTATCTTTATTTAAAATTCTAATTTTTCTGTTCTTTGAAAATATCAAATATTTTGACATTGCTATTTCTGATCTTTACAGGGTGATCCTGGCAGAAATAGTTCCACAGCAGTAAAAAGAATGATGCATATGAAACACAGTGTCAATAACACCTGAATAGAATAGAAGAATGTGGAGATGATTTGATCTCTATTACATCCGGTGTATCTTCTTCTGGATCTTTTTTGCAACAAACATTTAATTAGTAGCCATACAAATCTCTGCTTATGATTTCTAAGAGTGAAAACATAGTAACGCATAACTTTCCTGTCTATATGATGGATTGATTAGTCACCCCATTTTATTCAATAAACCAGAGAGTCAGCTCTTCCAGTCAGAGGTAAACTTACACTTGTGTATCTACTGAAAAAAAACCCCTATGATTTACTGTATTTATGCATCCTTTTTCTTTGCATGATATATGATAATATTTGTATATATGCGCCTAAATATAGGTGAAAATTCAAAACTTACAGCCTTTCCTATAAACAGAGTCAAATTTTTCCATTTTCTCATATTTCAATAAAGCTGATCAATCTTTTATGCTACATATGAAAATATGATACAGCTGATGAGAATGTTTTAGGTAATAGCTTGTAATTTCTTTAAGGAAAATCACTAAACAAAACTAATATATTTTGTATTGTTGTGCATATATGCATAGTGTATTCATTTCTGTAAATTATGTTTATACCTATACATTATGAAGTAGTTAAATATCAATCATAAAACACATTAGCCACAGCAAGAATAAAGTAATATGAAGAGCCATCAGTGAAAGAATTGATGGTCGATAATGCTTCTGAAAGCTGCTAAATCCTATTGAAAGTAGTTGGAATATAATCTTGTTAGCTGTCTAGCACATTGTACTTTTCTCTCTTCATTGTTGATAAGTATCACTAAGGAGAAAGACAAGCCATAAAGGGTAAAAAACATTAGCAAAATGTTAATTCTGAATATATGGTTATATAAATAAACACTGAAGTCTGAATTAGGACAACATATTTATTAGCAAAAATAAATTAGCTGTCCAAATTGTAATTTGATTTAATATTAAAAATCACAGAACAGCATAAGTTATTAAATTGCAATGTTCATTCATCTATTTATACACTGCTCATTGTACACTGAGAAAATAGCACATCTTTCTTCTTTTAGACTAGCTCGTATGAGATGTGTCCAATGGAAGACTATAATCTCCCGCCTATGTCCTACCTTTGTCATGAACAGATAAAATATGCAGTATTTGCTAAGAATAGAAGGTTTGTGCCCTATAATACTGAGGTCTTCTTAATACTTCAGGAAGGTTTTATGAACAAAAATTCTGTTATAGAGGCTAAAGAACATGGTAGGTTAGACCCTCAAATGTGTGTGTATTGTGGCTGAAAAATTGACACCTGCATTCCTGAGTACTTCAAACAGAAGCAAATTTACCAAAAAAACTTGAATTGAATTGAAGTCAGGAATGAATCAGTTCCTGATGTTTGAGCTTCTTTTGATCCAGGTAGTGTTATGTGGCAATTATACCACACTGCCCTTCTCATGCAGATGTGGCTTTATTTGCTTTTAAGCAACAAATAGCGTATTAATAGAGTAATATTATTCCTAAATCTACTCTATTTGCCTGCTATAAATGAGTCCTTCAGCTTTTATAATTTAAAAAAGCAATAATAAGAGTCAAGCTACATCTTAAAAAAAATATTCATATACTGGAGGGAATGGATCTGTGGAAGAGTCTACTAAAATGGTTTTTGAGGAACCACCACTTAAAAAGATATTAAATGATTTGTTAGTTGCTACTGTTTTCCTACCCTTTGCTGCTTTTAATTGGTTTTCAATTCAGTTGTCTAAAATTGAAAAGTTAACTTCAAAATGCTGTGACATCATCTATTGTAGATGAACATCATTTGCTAACTGCAAAATGTTGCAAATGTGATGAGCAGCTTCTTCATTGAATATTAACATGCCAAGTCATGTGCTGTTGTAGGCTGGGTATCCTAATAAAGGAATAAGTTTATTTAAATCTGCTTGGATATTTATATAGCACTGGTGTATCCTTCATCATTAGCTCAGGAGTGAACTGAAACAGAAAAAAGGTAAGAAAGGGACTTTAGAAGGAATAGCTAGAGAAGCTACAGCAGAAAAAATGCTGCTATAGGAATAAGTAAGTGACAATATGAATAGTGTGTATATATCAGAGAGAAGTGCAGCCTTTGGACTTACATATCTGTAACTTCCTGGTTACCTCAGTGTACCCTAAGTTCACAGTGGGTGTGCTCTAGACTCCTGTTTGCTGAATCTGTTCATTTTGTTTCCTTAACTTGTATTTTAAACTTATGAATGTGTAACTGAAACCAGACATGTTAGCTGTGAAAAATACAGTAAGATATAACTTTATTATGGTATACTGAAAAAGCTCTACATGAGGTAAGACATTTTCTCCCATCATAGGGTTTAGCTCTTGTAGCAGTTATATAAAAAATGGGATGTTATAAAGATTAACTCAAACTTTCTCCCTAGGCTTTCCTGCTCCTATGGTTAATGCTTGAAGACTGCTCAGCTTAGAATATACATCCTTCTTTGTTATCTTGGTAAAGAAATGAGTCACCTATATGTATTTAGCTTTGCTTTCCATTTATTGTTCCATGTTTTTACCTGCCTAAGGAGCTAATCTGCACTAAAAGGCAAAAGATCCTGCCATGTTTATTTCTGTGGGATATTGACTTTATAACTCAGCAGTGAAGTGAAATTTTGTTTCTAGCACTGAACATAACACTTTGACACTTTTGACCTACAGAAATGATTCTAAATATGAATGATTTTTCTTTTTTTTCTTTTTTTTTTTTTAATATTAACTTGAAATCAGAATACAGATGAGTTCAGTTTAGAACTTGATGAATTTTGTTCTGGTTCATATGACATTCAGTTATTCATGTTGTGCTGAGCACAGCTTCATAGTTTTCCATAATGCTTAAAGGTAATTTTTGTGCCAGAACATAATGTTAAATGATCGATATGTGTTCTATTACAAAAGAAAGATGTGTCCAGTGTAAAATGTGAAGAAGCAGTAAAACTTCTGGAGTGGAAGCAGGGCTTTGCTTTAGTCTATATAGGCTTGAAATTGTTCAGTTGCAATAAAAGCTTTGTCAAAATGGAATCTTCTGTATCCCAATGATGGTTATATATTATATCTGAATTTGGATGAGCTTGTGGGCAGAACAACCATAAAATACTGCCATGCTCAGAAAATACATCTAGGACCTGCAAATATACTGTAGCAGTAAGATTCTGAACTCTGTGCAAGGCAAGAGCACAATAGAAAACAAACCCCAAAGTTGTTCCTAAGACTACACTCTCTTACGATTTCAAGCTCAGCCCTTTAAATGGGAGTAGAAACCCCATTCCTGGTAGTCACCAGAGTCCCACTTAGTAACAGCACATGCAAGTAGCAGAGGGTGGATCAGCTCAGCACACCTCAGCTCTCTGGTCCAGGACAGGATAGCCCATACCCATGCACGTCATACCAAAGCACTGTGTGGTGAAACAGCTGCCAAACTGAGACTGTTGTCATATCCTGGGCTGGTTTTATGCCCAGAGGAGTCATCCTGCTAAGCTCTCTGCAGCAAACATCTGATGCAGGAGGAAACAAAGAACTTCTTTGTCTGCTGTTCTGGGAATAAAATTGCAATATTGTAATAGTATATATCTCTTAATCTAAATAACCAATTTGGTTGTTACTTTGTGTGCTGTTTCTGCTAACGTGATTTGGAATTATATTAAATTTGTATGGAGTGATCTTTGCAAAAAATATATATCAAATGTTCTTTCCTTTAAAATGGTATGAATTGAATAGCAGGCAGAAGAGGTTTCTTTAAGTTAAATTTCACTTTTCAGACTTAACTGAGTTAATTGGTCAGAATTTTCCCAACTTTTTTTTATGACAATGGAAATTGTGAAATACAAATATTTTATTTAGTCAAAAAAAGTAATTTTGTAATAAATGAACTCTCAGGTAAGAAAGATGAACTAAATGCTAATAAAAAAAATATATTTTGTTTTCATTCAGAATCTAAGCTTAAAAAAATAGTTAAAAATTAAAAACTTTCTTTGTTTTGATTTTGTTCTTCTTTCTCTTTTAGCAAGAGTTACAAAACATTTTTGTACATATATCTAAGCCTCTGGATGGCTGTAGTTCAGCAGAGGTTCCTATTAATTCATTTGACCTTTTCAAGAGGAGCTTGATTATTTATGGTAAACTATGTGTAAATCATGGGATCTAGGATATGCCAACAACTGAAAAACAGTAATTTTCCAGCCGTGGTATTTAGCACTGTTGAAATATCCTCTCTCCACTGTAAATTACTTTGGCCCAGCTTTTGTTTGCATGTATGTGTCATCCTTGTCCCACTACATTAGCCCCGTGCTTTCCATTAACCACCTGATAACTGCCCCTCCCTTGTTCAGAGGTGAATTGCAAGCACAGCAGAGTTTATGTAGGGTTTTTGTTAATTTCTTTTCTCTATACACGTGTTACATATTTCTCATTAGGAAATCTGTATTAGGGAAGTGATTCTAGGTTGCTTCTTGGGCAAAAGTCGATAAGCTTTATGGTGATACATAGAATCTCTTGGACTACATTAAACTGAGAGACAAACCCCAAAATTTTGTAATTGCATAAAGAAATCTTTCTGAATTTCTTCCAAGACCCTAAGTGGTAGTGTGGTTTTTTGTGGGTTTTTTTTTTGGTGGGGTTTTTTAGTTTGTTTATATGTTTGGGGTTTTCATTTGTTTGTTTGTTTGTTTGGCCTTTTTTAAAAATATGTATATATATAACTGAGACTATATTAATAATATATACAGATCCTATCTGTGAGACTAGAAGATTATTAGAAGACATAAAGGGGAACTCCATCATTATATATTTCAAGTCAGTGCTAATTAGTTTTTAACTTTCATAAAAAATGTACATTGGTATAAAATTATGGCCTGATTTTACAGTGTAGGGACACTTTTAACTTAGATCATATCAATAAGAGGTGGTGCTCATCACTTCATAGACAGCATGACTCAGTTCCCAGTGTTTTTCAGCAATAAATTTGTATAGAACTGAAAACTTATATGAGGGAAAAAAAAAAGGTACAAAGTAAGAAAAGATAAATATGCTGACTTGGTAATTTGTTGGAACACTTCCCTCCCCCCATCCAGCTTCTCTGGATATGTAGTTGTATGGTCTTTATTATATTTGCTTTCTCAAACCATGTGGCTACTTACCTGCTAGCATTTACTAGAAAGGCTATGTTTATTTTTCCATGGCCATGCTATTTATTCATGGAGCACATCTTGCCTGGAAGAGGTTTCCTTTTGAAAACCACAGCTGGAATGAAGTTAGGGTTGGTAATGATAAGCTGCGCTTGGATTTCTTCTCCCCCCTTCTCTGTGTTCTCACAGTTGTCTAAGTTTGATTTTTTTCCCACAAAAGCTTTGAAGCTGGGAAAGCTTCACACCATGGAAAACTCTGTGAGCATTTAACCACTTGGAATGTACATTTATAGATGCATATTCATACTCACAGGCACATCCATATGCAATGCAAAAGATGTGTTCCTAGCACATAAAAACAACATATGAGTTATTAAGTAGATTTATTATCAGCTTTCATGCTTACTGTATCACTAAATGATCAAGTTGGAAAAAGCCAAAAAGTTGAATTTCCTCTATAATTAGTGGTAACTGACTTTTACTTACTATTTTTTTTTTTTTATTTTATGGTTCAGTTTGATCTGCTTATCTCAGTGGTGTGGAGAAGATATAAATCAGCTGGAATTGGCTAGTAGTGAATCCTCCGACAGTGACAAAAGTCAGTGGAGATAGCATATCTGTTTCTTGCAGCCACAGCTCACAACTCCAGTGTCATTTGTCAGATCCACAATGAAGTACCACCTGTCTACCAGGCAGTATGGGATCTGCCAACCCCTAATGCTCAATTCCTCTGTTACAGTTGTCTGGGTATTGGGCTGAAGTGTGAAGTTGACCTTTCTAATATTCTTGTATGATTGCATTGATGACATATGTAAAGGACTAAACCACGATTTTTCAATCCACTTAAGTGTAAGTCAAGTGTGAACAAAGCTCTGTTTGTGTGACCTGATTTATTTTAATGTACCTAATAATTTCTAGGAATAATTTTGAGTTGGATAATAAATAATAGGATATGCTTTCTAATTTGATCTTAAAGGGACACATACACTTACTCAGTTGAATCCTTTTTATAAAACATTATACCTGTTGACACTGTGATGTCTTATTTGCAACTAACTTCAGTTCTGTGAAAGCTTAAAGGAGGTATTTGGGAAACCCTTTTTATGCCTAGTACTACCTGAACTCTGTAGATGTCTCTCTTTTGGCTATTTTAATGGTGGTATTTTGCTGGTAGATGAATATGAAGGGAGAATTATGATATGCCTGCTTTTCTGGGTACCTAAAGATACAGTACAAAATAAAGATGTGATTTCACATGAAGGGTTATATGCTTTCCTTCATTTACCACCCATTATCCTGGGAGTGGTAGGTAAAGTAATAGTTGACATAATACACTGTATAATTATCTCAGAATGTTAAAGAAATCTGAAATTATGGGTGTAACTCAGTCTTGTAGGTTTATATATATATATATGTAGGTGTCTCAAAAGAAAGTAACTCTGTTATTTTCCCCAAATGGAATAGTTAAAATGTTCCCTCCCACATACTGAAAAAATGGCTTATAATGTTGTAATGCAAACATCCTGTATTTGTCTTTAAGCAGTTTGGGACACCTATGAACTTGGGCTTTCTTGCTCTCCATTCAGCCTAGTGAGATTAATGTGCATGTTGTAATCAGTGAAGTCAAAATAGAAGCAGCACTCAATTATTTTGTACTGTAGTTTCCATTTCTTACCTCCTTATATTGTGTGTGGTCTGTTGTAACCCAAATGCTTGTCTAAGACCCTCCTGGGTTGAAACTTTGCAGCCATAAGGAGTTTTACTGGAATAGCTGGTGATCCAGATTGGCTCCAGCTGTTACTCTGCTGCTGAATCTGGATGGTAAATTTATTTGGAGGTGGCTGCTTGCTTTTTTATCCCACTGAGAAAATTCTACATACTTGAGACAAAAATACAAGGCTGATGATATTTTGATATAAAAATTACTACAGCCAAGAATGTTTCCAGGGTATTTTTTAGAAAAATCTGTATCTGTTTGTTCCAATTGATAGATAATCCTGTGTGAAGTCAGAATTTTTGAGCTATTACTGTAGAAAGTGGTTCAAATAGGCTAAAAGAGAAATGGTAGTAGAATACACAAAAGCCTGTATGCTGGATGAATAAACACCTTAAGGTCTCTGTTGTGAAAATTAACTATCTGGAACTGAGGAAAACATTTTTCTAACTCTTGACAGCATAGTCCCAGTGTTACCTAATCTGAGGAAGGCAAATGGGTAATGACAGAATGTAAGAACATCTAGATTTCATGCAGCCAGCTATTGAGTGTAGATGACACTTAAGGAATATACTATAGTATGCAAAGCTACTAAATTCAAGCTACTCTGAGCTATCTGTATGCATCTTTTCAGTTTGAGAGTTATTACACTAAATGTTTATAGTTTATATCATGTATGGTACCTGAAATTGCAAATGATCCAATGAAAAGTGAAAGGAATAAAAACCTTCGTATTCCTGTGTTATCAACATGCTATAGTAAGCTGAAAGTTTACTTGAATAGACAATACTCTTTGCCTGCAATATATAATTTCCATTTTCAATTAGTTTACATTTCAGGCAGTAGATAAAATTTGGTGTTGCACATGCCTACTAGAGATCCATTTTTCCTTGGGTTTGACCTCTGAGAGGAGAAAGTAAGAAATACTTGAAAAAATGTTTATTCAGGACTCTCAAGTTTCCTAATGCTTGCAGAACTTGTTGAATTTGTTTTCCCTGATATTTACTTAGGGAATTAAATTGGCTTAAACAAATATGGTGGTATTTTTTTTTTCTTATTTATCTAAAATTGGAAAATTTGAATTATTTTTTGAAGGGAAAGAGACAATTTGATCTTAATCAAAGAACATATTTATTGAGATTTGGTAATGTTTGGTAGAATTAATTCTGGTAAATGCATTAAAGAAGAACCACATTGAAACAGAAGCACCTCTTGAAGAGCTCTATCCATAAATAAGCACTTTAGAAAATTTCCAAACAAAATCTTGTCATTTATAAACCTTCATAAATTCAATTTTATTTCTTTATTAGAACATTCATGTTATTGATAGTAGGCTATTTTACTTTATAACTTCCTGATTTTTTAATTATTTCAAGGGTTTAAGCCTGTCCTCATAACTCTTGTAAAAAATCCCTATTTACGTGAACAATCATATGTCATTGAATGTATTTTGCTTCCTAACTTCCAGGCCGTCTGATTTATTTATTTTTATATATATATATGTGTATGTATGTACGTATGTATGTATGTATTTATTTATTTATTTATTTGATGCTTAGGGCAACCATACACATCCCTATCTTCCAGGGCACAATCTTCTTGACATTCCCTAACCCCTCAGTGGAGGTAACCATCCATTCTCGTACCTCAGAATGAATCTGAATACAGTATATTATCACAAGAGGGAGCCCTTGTCAGCACCAAATTCTGAAGCTCAGTAGACGATTTCGGCAGCATTACTCGCCTTTCAAGAGAAAGGTAGGCTCTGTCCATGTGTAGTAAAAGTAGTTTCACTCTAGAAAAGGACCCTCTGAGACGTGTTATATGAGAAGCGACTTTTTACATAGGACAGAAGCCTAGGAACTAGGTGTGAACACTTAATAGGTTTGAATTGTGGTTTTTGAATCATTACTTTTATACTCGTAACTGTGATTTTCCTGTTATTAATGAGATTTTATCGATGAATGCAAGTACAGCTCACATTCTGGGAAATCACAGTAAAAGCGTTCATAAGAGATTTGTAACAGCCTTCTTTGTATGAGGATTACCTGTGTGTTAATAACCTGTTATTGATCTTCATTTATTAAGATAAAATGAGTGCAGAGGTCTGTGCAGTATGAGAGTAAGTTCAAAATGAAAAAAATGGTAGTAAATAGATCAGCTTGTAGAAACTGGATTGCTTTACCCTACTTGTGCCTTTTATACTTTTGGTGTACAAAAATATATTTTAGTTAACTTCTTGATTACATCTGAGAATCAAGGTAGAGAAAATACAGACATGAAACAACCATGGAAAATCTGTGTTTTTCTATCAACATTCCATAAGCCTTGCATTTTGTTACAAGTTTTGAGACACATAAGCCCGAGAAAATCCTAAAATTAGATCTGCAAATGATTTCTATAATGGCTCAACATTTAATAATTTCTTTCAACCCTAGGAAATGTCTCATGTATTCAGACTTGAACACTACCCTGAGAGCTGGGATTGTGATCTATCAAGATGACAGTTCTGGCTTACAAAAGATGTCTGGTCCACAAGGGTCCATGTTATGTTTGAATTTATCTATTTGTAGAAGTGATGCATCAATGAGAAAAGAGAAAGCTGATGTGTTACATATTAAACCTGTTCTGAGCATTTATTTCACCCAAGTTCAATAAATATTCTTTGGAATCAGTTTTTGTTGAATATATACAAAAATGCAATAAAACTCTGACATTTGAGCTGCTTATATGTTACTAAATATAATGAGGCCTAAGGTTGTGACAAGTCCGCACAGGCAATTAACCTATTATGGAATAATATTTCTGAGGTTCAAAACATGTTACCCTGATCTGAACTGAAAGGGGAAGTAAGGGGGAAGAAATTGAATTGTGAGAGGTTTTAGTATTTCAATGATGCCCTGCAACATCACATTTTTCTCCAGTTGAGTCAAGCTAAGAAAATTATTATTGCTATCTGAAACAATAAGAAGGGTGACAGCCACAAAGAAAATATTTTCAACTGCATTTTTAGAGGAAAATATAACAGAATGAGTTACTGCAGTATCTAGCAAAGGCAATATTTTCCACACCTGAATGAAGTTTTTTAAAAGACTTCTTCCCTTGCTTTTTCTTTTTGATCTGCTGTGAATGCACTGAAGTGAATACATAATGCATATTCAACATAAAGACAGATAGGTAAGTTTCCTGACTCTTAGAAAAGGGATGAAAACAGAACTGCATGAAAGAGTGTGGTGGAGAGCTAGCTCTTTTGTTAACACTGCCTAAGGAATAATTTAGTTTGGCACTTTATCATTTACAGAAAGAAAAACCTCAGATATTGATTTAATAACTCCTTTATTTCTTTACCAGTTCAACAGATCACTCCATTTTCAAGGAATGCAGAAGACAGGATCAAATTGTGAGATGCTTGAATATTTTATTATATTTTAATATCTTTTTAGTATCTTTTAAAAAATGTGCACACTCCAGACTAATGGAAATGCCAAAATTTGCCTGTGATATTTTTTTTCCAGTGAAAATTAACCACTTTGGAGTAGGAAAAATAGAAAAATAACTTTGCATTCAGATACGTATCTGCACCTATGACCAGTGACGGTCACACCTGAATCTGCAGACAGGATTTTACACATCAGTGACTGTTGTCACAAATGACAGAGCTTTGGCTGAAGATGTGCACCTCTCCCATGCACGCTTTTTACTCCAAGGCCATGATCATCACTGATGTGAGTCAGTGACTTATGTCACAAATGGTTGAACCAAGTTATGCCATTATTTTTTCCTCCATAGAATCAGTTATCTGCAGAACTTTATCAGGATCTGATGCTGTCTACCAGTTCCACTTGACCTCCTAATTTGTGGATATTTTCTTTTAATAGAATTATAACATTTCATTCTGTTTCTACCTTAAACTAAATCATTGAAGTTGGTACAAAAAATTGCAAGGCATTTTACTATGTTTATCCTAGCAATTTAGCTAATAGTATAGAATGTCTTGTAAAGTTTTATATCTATTGTGAAAAATCCCCACCAGAGGCAGACTTAAAGACCATATTTTGACTAGAACATATTATTTTTACCTTAAAATAAAAATTATAAAAAGAAAAAAATGTGAGACCTGGTTCATTTAGGGGTTGGTAATGGTCTCCAAATCTGCTCAGATCTAGCTCAAGTCACTGTGGAGAGCTGCTGTGGTTTGACAGTTTTAGCTTTACACATTAGCTGGGATTTGATTCAGTTGGCTCATTAACAATAGATGCCATATGGCATATAATATTATTTTCGTGTCAGTCAAAATTACTATACTAGGTTTATATTAAAATTCAAAAAGTACAGTGTGCCAAACAGCATGTGCTGGGAAATAAGATAGTTCAGTTACCTTTTACACATATGTAATGTAAAAATGGTTAAAATTTCTGGATATTTTAGTGTACTGTCAGAGCAAAAATGGACACAAAGACAGGAAAAAGAAAATTTTCTATTTCAGAAGTTTGGGTTTTTGTTTTTTTTTTTTTTTTTTTTTTTTTTTTTTTTTTTTTTTTTTTAATTTTTG
>NDXB01001820.1:23927-34857 GCA_002631895.1 Agapornis roseicollis | reverse complement strand
GAAAAAATAATTTTCCCAAGGGGTAAAATTGTAAAAAATTTTTTTTTTTTTTTTTTTTTTTTTTCTTTTTTTTTTTTTTTCTTTTTTCCCACCCCTTTTGAGCTGTCTGTGGGTTTCTTGGAAAATCTAATTGGCCTTTGTCATTGCCATAAATGTTAACTATACGGGATACCCATTGTAATTTCTGAGATAAAGTTTGCCAGGTATTACACTGACGTGTAACCTGGAAAAGCTTATAAGCATAAAAGACTGTATGGATAGAGGCAGCACATAGTTAAAAGGAGTATTTTACTTGTATATTTTGGCTTATTTAAAACTTGAATTCAGAATTGAGCTCAACACAGGTCTTCTGGGAGACTAAGCTGAACATATTCAGAAAGAAAATACTCTTCTGTCTGATAGATAATGATGTAAGAATTTGTGAAGCAGATTTTTAGAATAACTTTTTAGACAGATTCACATTTGCTGGTGCAGTCCATATACCCTGAACATCAGTAATACTTACTTCCTAGTCTTCATTCAGTCTATTGACTTATACTGTATGAATAAGAGGGTTAAGAGAGCAAAGCTCTTTACCAGCTCCCACAAATGAGACAGCATGTTTCATTCATGTGAATAGCTTTGTCTCTAGGTACATCATAGCCTGTGAAAGTCAAGAATGGTACTTACTGGACCAGGAACTATGTAGAAAATACTCCAGTGTGTTGACTGAATCCAAGCCCTTATAGAAATTTGACACTTGAAGAATACAGATTAAGGCTATACTGGCAAATTTACTTCTGGATTGTCCTCAGTTCTGAGTGCTAGGTTTCTTTTGATAATATTATCATGTATTTGTAGGGTTTATTAAGCCTTCTTTGTATAGACATTAATCAAAACCAAATTGAAGTTGAAGAGTGGCTGTCCAGTGTTTTTTACTGTATTACTGTATTGAACTAAGTCTTCAGCCCTAAAGTTAAACCAGAGATATTTCACCATATTAAGTATAACCCAGGATAGAATGTTCTCATCACATGTAACACAAGCCTACCTGTTATATTTAGTATATCTTGTAATAAATTGCAATTTAGTCCATAAAATCCTTTTACAATAAAGAGGAGATTTAATTCCCTGAGGAACTGATTTCTAAGTGTATGCATAGCTCAATTCATTTTCAGCAGAGTTGTTTCTTTACATGCCTATGTAGCCAAAACACCTAAAACTTAAGTGTGTGAAGTTTAACATGCACTTCAGCAGTTTGCTTGAAAACACACAGCTAGAAGACAGACCAAAAAGAGATCAAATGGACACAAGCACTTGAACTGAAAAGTTAACGACAATAAATAAATGTTGTTCTTCAATATTGCTGGCAAATATGGTGCCTACGAAGAGCGAGGGTGTGTTGCAGAGCAATGTGGGAAAGACAAAATTACCCAAAATAGCACTCTGAAAGGGCTGCTGCTATGTCAGCATGTACCTGATTTTCACGTTAAACTTCTTTGTTAATGAATAGTAAAAGACCACTTAAAAACTATTATAAGGTATTAAATGGATTGTATCATACTGAAAACACTAATTTTGCATCCTGAAGTGTAAAATATAATGTCAGACCCTTTAGGAATTATAACTGCACCAGGTGTACATTAGAATACAAACCAAAAGAGATGAGCTATTACAAATCCTATGAACAATACAACAATAATTAAATCAATTTCAGGGACAAAATTTTAATTAAAAGAGAACACATTGGCTCTATTGAGAAAAGAATAAAATTATGGTTTGACTTGTATGATTATAAGTAATTGTTTTGACAACCCATAATTCCACCTCAGGAAACACAGTATTTTTATGCTGTTATCACATGTAATGGTTGACGATATGGTCATTAATTTTGAGGTATATTATTCTTTCATTTTGATTTTAATTTTCCCAAATAGCCTCCAAATTTGACACAATCTTAGCTTGTACAGACTTGTGATGCTGAATTCTGGTCATGTAAAATTCACGGGTGAGTTTGGTTTAACTGCTGGACATGTTACTGGAACAACCTCAGGATATATTAACAAAGTATTTAACAGAAGCATGACTTGGTTAGCAGAGTAAAATCTGACTTGACTCTGTTCTCTCTTTTTCAGTGTAGAGAACAGTCTGTTCTTTGCAAAACCTGAAATATCTAAATCTTGGCATGCTGTTACAGAGAAAGGAATCACTCACTGTGCATTTGCTAGAAGTAGCTCTCCTGCTAGCTGTCATGTGAAGTACCTTATATTCATTCAGATATAAACACATTGATTTAGACTGCATCTGTGACTGCTAGACTGAGGAAAGAAGACAACAAAATGAATAAAAGGAAAGCAAGAGAAGATGTAGAAGTTTAAATCAAAATCTGAAATCAAGCTGAGGACCATCCTGACTTCCCTGTTATCACTTTTTTTAATAGTCAGTTCCAAATTCTTCTTCCTCTTCTTTCTCTTCTTTCTTTCCTTGGCTTCTCCCTTAGATATCTACTACCTTTCCATAGTTTCTATATACTTATTCTGCCTTTTGTACCTGTCTCAGTTCTTGCTCCTCTCTCGTTCGTACTCACAGCCTGTTTCCCCTGCTCAATCCCCTTATTCCCTTTTGTTTCTTTTTTTACCCCAATCTTTTCATGCCTTCCTGACACCACCAGTCCTCTCTATCCCACTAATTTGTCAATTGATCTTTTGGTTTCCTCTCACTTTTCTGATTTCCTTCACTCTGAAAGATATTTTCCTCTCTTCCTCACTCTGATTTTTTGTATTGGGTCCTTACTGCTTGTCTAACTTTTTCATCAAGCTTTTGTCTCTTACCTTCCATTTACCTGTATTTCTTTACCAACCCTTTATGTTTTTACTTCCTATGTCCTACCGTCCTCAACCACACTGCTTGTTCTTTTCTTTTCCCCTGTACCTCCATTCTTTTGTAGAAAATGTCTTTGAAATACGGAGCACTTTTTATCAGCACAATGATGTTGCAGACTTGATCCACTCTGTTTAAATTGTCATTTCCATTTCAGTGTATGCAGCTTTTTAGTACTAATTCCTTAAAAGTGTTAAATCTATTGTTCTCGTAGAACACTAGAGTAATGCATTGCTGAGGGGAAAGAAACCCTATCTGTAATGGAATTTTAACTTGCTAAATCAAAATCACAATGTTGGACAGATAAGTAAATAATAAGTTATTTATGTTAGCTGTCACTCTACCTTATCTAAAAAATAATTCAATAGTTCTTATACACAATTGTGCGTGGCATGTATTTTGATGTGTGATAATTGTAAAGCATTATCAGTGTCAGGAACTCACATACGTCATTTTTCACTTTAATGGAGCTGAAAGTGCTGAGAACAAAGCTTCACAACAGATGCAAATCTTCTTCTGATTAATGCAAAATTTGAAGTATGTTCTGCATGAAAGAGACTGCACAGCTTTGTTTCACAGAGTCCATAAGCATATGCAGAGAAATTTGTAGCTGAAAATGAAAAGAAAAAAAATATCTTTAATGTTTTGGAATTGATTAGGCCTGTATCCAACTGATTGCAGGCGTTCTTTGAGTGCATTAAAATTGAGCATTCATAGAATTCTAAGTACATTGCAGCAGTTTGCTAAATATTTGTCGTAACAACATTTTCTTTCCTTCCATTTAAAAAAAACCCCACCCTAATCTAGGAATTCTGACTCATTTTATATGTTTGCAGAGACAAAAAGGTTACTGCATTCTTGGAACATATGCTCAAACGGTTTTATCATCTGCTCCTAGCTTTCTTCATTCCTATGACCATTTACATAGAAGTGTCCTTTATCCATATGAAGTGGTAGGAAACCTCTGTTTAACAGGCTGTGGAAAATGATAATACCTACCTCAAACTGTGACTACTGCCAAATACATAAGTGGGAAGAGATTTTTATGTCTGCCTGTGCAGAGTACAGGATGTCTTGGCTCTTTACATCTTTGCACGAGATGAGCTGATCAGGAGGGGAGTTTGTCTCATGGAGAAATGTGCCTGGATGAATTCCATGTCAACTCGCTGGCATGAGCTGCAAGTCCTGCTCTGCATTTCCTCTCCTCCTTTCCCCATCAGGTAGCCTGTTACAATTGCACACATAAGAAAAACACTGACTAGGATGTGAAGACATAAAGAAACAATGTCAGGGCTGCTGATTTCTGTTAAATTTAATAGTAAGGTGAATGCTGAGTGGAATGGAAGGACAGAATTCTAATACACTGTCATCTGATGGAGACAGTCTCTTTCCCTGATTCCCATTTCAGCTATAGGAATATCAAAATGTCATACAGTAGTCACAGAGAATCATAGGAATGTCTTATATTGTAGGGGATGCCATAACATGTATGCAGAATCTTGGGAACAGCATATATCTCTGGTTGATCTGGTCCAAAATGCTCTGAATCCTGAGTCTTTTTTATATACTTCTAGCACCAATTTGTAGAGCTAAAAGCTTCATGCAAGGCAATTACACAGTATTGTAAGTATCAGAACCGGACTTCTTAAGAATCACCCCCCCTATTATGATAAAAAGTATAGTCAAGCCAAGTAATCTAACCTGAAAAGAGACTAGAAGGACAAGATATTGAAATTACAATGCCCCTGAACAGCAACAGATCATTGATGTCAGTAAGAAAATTTTGGTCACTTTCACTTCATGACACATTTCAGAACTTCTTATTCTGAAATGTACCTTAAGGCTTGTTTGTCTGTTTGTTTGATTTACATAAAGTTGCAATATTTACTGTGCAAAATTTATGCAACTGTGGATTATTTTTCTCTTAAACTTTGTTATCATGGAAAAGGCACAGGAATTTGAGCCAGCTCTCTTCAGAGAATTTTCAAATACACAACACGTTTTTGAGACGTTGAAAACTTGTGGGTTTGCCTTTGTACTCTTTTTCTCAAGAGACATAAGAATGTCATTTCAGAGGAATCAAATTAGTGGCCATGTCTATTAGCTCAGAATCCAGCCACCTATGGAAGAACCAGGGAGAGCAGAGATAAAAGATTTGATAGGATGTACCAAAACACCTTTGGTTTTTCTAGTGTTGAGCATAGTTCATGAGCTAGCAAGAAAAATACAACTAAATTTAGATGGAATTGTACAGAACATATTTCTGGAATTAGCATTTTGTTTCCCAAGGTGTAGTCTTGATCATAGCCTGCCTTCTCTTGTGTAGGTATGTAATTCTTTTCAGTTAGGTATTCAATCCTACATGGCCCAAGATAGTGAGCACCTTGCAGAATGCACAGATTCTTTTCTGTTTTATTTTAATTTTTTTTTTCCATTAAGTATCTTGTGTCTTTTTGGCTCCAGTCCCACAAAGCTCCATAGATCAGTTCTGTTTGTGTTATTGTTTGAATTTTTACAAGATGGGGTTTTGCAAAAAATACATGAGTCAGTTCTTTCTCACACCATTTTCACTCTCATGCAGCAAAACTAAGATGTTACAAAATGTTCCTCTCTCTGCTGTTGTTTTGTGCCTAAAATGGAGAATTACATCTCTTTCTCCTTTCATCACCATGAGGTTCGGGGTAAAGATTTAAAGCCAGAGGGCCAGTTTCTTCTGAGCTCAGAAATGGTTCTTATGTGTGTGACTGTATGTATGTATGTATATACATGCATCCTATGGGAAATGAACCTGGAATAAAAACTTACAATGGGGTTATATGGGTTAAGATCTGCTTTGCACAGAAGGGCAGCTTATGCACAATTTCTTGTTTCACACAGATGCATGTTTGTAAGAGTTCCTATGCTTCCTGCGGAACAAGGTCATGACTTTGGTCAGTTTCTTGTCAGTGAAAACTCATCACTTCATGATTTTACCTGCTTTTGAAATACTGTCTTGGTATTTTTCAAGTGCCTTCTGCTATATACTAGATAACACACAGCTTTAAAGGTGATAATTTTGAACTTAATGACTTCCTCCTACCCTTCTGTTCTGCTTTAGATAGGAGACAGAACTGTTTTCTTTTTTTTCCTTGATTTATTGTCAGTTGATGATTTCAGGAAAGTTACAGTTATTACAGGCACCTTGGTAAATATAAAAATATCATTGCTATATTCTCCTTGAACATAGCAAGTACCTAAACCTAGATATCCTGGGAGCACCATTTTTGATAGTTTATATTTGGAGTGGTGAAGGATTTGGAAGGTTGGTTTAAGAAACACATATTAGAAAATATGTGAAGTGCTTGGTGGAATCCCATGTCTACTGTTTTCTTCATCTATACGGGATGAACTCTTTTCTATTTTCCATGACAAATCATTATGTTGCTTTGAAGTTTTTCCCCGTATCTCACATGATCCTATGCAAGCTTTGAAAAAGTCACCAAGAAGACAAAAAAAAAAGAATAAAAAATTTTCAATTTAAATGACATACTCAGGGCTTAGTTTCCTCCTCCATTTGCTATGAAATCCCAGCAAAAAAATATGCATGAGCAGTTTTCTATAAACCTTAAGCTAAGTAGCTGTTAAACAAAAGAAGGAAAATTCCAAGGATGAAAACATGCAAATACCCTAATGAAAATACTGCTCTGTAAGGGACAGACATGCAAGGTTTTTCTGAAGTCCAAGGAATCTTTTTAAAGTTACAAAGTACCTTGGAACAGAAATACCTTCTTGAAGCATCCAGGCTGCTGCTAGGCAGCAGATCATAAATTACAGGATGCATAGATTTTCAGTCCTCGCACAATTTTTATGTCTGGCAAAATAACTCTATCTGTTATATCTTGTTGCTACCCAAGAAGATTTATTGAGGTGAAAAGCACTGTATCTTTACTGAAAGAATAGCAGAGTGCACTTACTATATATATATGTCCTATCTATAGCAGTTTATATTTGTGCAGGAGGCTTATACAGTGTATTTTTTCCTGACTTGAGTGATAAATTTTTTTGAAGTCCTCAGGAATAATGATCTGGAAAGTGTATTTTCCCCACAAGGCTTTAATAGTTTTTTTAGCCAGGGGCTTCAGGATCCCATAAATGGTACACATTTTTAGGAGGTATATAGCGTTTTTGAAGACTGACTGCTAATGCCAATTTAATTCATTATTAGATTGTTCCAAAAGAAAAGATAAAATATCAATCATCTTGTGTACTTTTTTCCTAAACTTTTGGAGTTGTGATCTTTTTTTCCCCAAAAGGTCTGAAAACAGACAAGGCCACAATGCCTTAAGATATTACCAGCATTGTGCTCTGGATACAAATCTGGTGATGCTATTCTGCACCAGTACGGTTAGTTTCTAGGGAAGAATTCCCAAGGAAGTTGTGAATCCTCCATCCCTGGCAGTGCTCAAGGCCAGGGTGGATGGAACCTTGGGTGCCATGGTTTAGTGTGAGGTGTCCCTGCCCATGGCAGTGGGGGCTGGAACTAGATGATCTTAAGGTCCTTTCCAACCCTAACTATTCTATGATTCTATGGTTCTATGATTCTCCTAGTGCCTTACAATATGTTGTGAATATGATTATTATTCATAGTTGTACATATTTCCATCCTTTTCCTGTCTTAATAAAGGCTACCGAACTGATGAATTTTGGATAGGAAGAATAGGTGGGACTAATTGTTGATATAAATATATAACATAGCTTGCATTTGTGTTAAGATGAGGTGGTTTATACAGTTAAGTGACTTGAATAAGAACTGTGATTTTTTTTTAAATTAAATTGTCCTATTTGATAAAGTGGGGTCATCAAGAAGAATAAAATATTTTCCCATCTTTGACAACTTCTCCTATTGCCTTTTTAGTTGGTGATTCTCTCGCATAGCAGTTATTCTTTGTAAACTAAACAAAATTAGAGAAGTCATTGAGCAAAAAAATTAAAAATTCTTAGCCTACCACAGTTGTTTTAAATACTAATGTAGAATTCTCACCATTCATGGAAGTATTTAGAAATGGTGTAGACATGGTGCTCAGGAACCTGGGTTAGTGTTGGAGTTGGCAGTGTTAGGTGTGTGGTTGGACTTGACAATCCTAAAGGTCTTTCCAAACAAAAATAATTTTATGACAGTACACAACTTATTCAACAAAACCTTTTGCATGTTTCCTCTTTATACACATCCCCCAGATAGCACTCAGTTGTTGGTCACCATTTTAATTTTTATGCCTTCCTCAGTGTCCACTTGTTGCCATTACTACAATACATATTTTGTCATACAAAGCAAAATTGTACTGAAAACACTAAAAAAAAAAAATGTCAAAAATGTCTTGAAGGGATGAGAGTTTTGTGACTAGCAAATGCATTTTCTGTATTTTTCCATTTACCTCTCTTATGAAAAAATGAGAATGTTAAACAGCAGGGAAAAAAAATGTCCATGCGTAAACTGTCTTCAGAAAGATGCTTGAATAGTTTTGCCCTGATGAGGTATTGCTACAATACATCAACAAAACACAATTTCTCTGAGGTAGTTGCTAGTCACTAAGCACTGCAGTCTAGGAAATAATCTCTGCTTGTTTTCAGCTGAATAATTTTGGGAGTAGAATGATAGTAGGTAGGCTACAGAAGTCTTCAGAATTCATTTTTAAAAATATCATTCATAAAAAGGAAACAGTTTGAATTTCAGACATGCTCCAAGAAAACCCATACGCATATTTAGATGAAAAGCTTTTACATTTTTTTGCATATTTGCTCAGCCACACTCTACATACACTTCTCCAGCATATGAAACAGTGAGAGGAAATTAAAGATAGATTTTTACAAGGAAGTTGCTTCTTGAAAAATAATGTGAAATTTCCCCTTTAAAAGAATTCATATGCCTGGCTTTAGAAAAACTTATATTCAAAACATAAATAGATTTTCATACTTTATGTAGAACTAAAACTGCATTTCAAATGGCATATTTTGCTGTGTCCCAGAAGAGGCTCTGGATGACTGAGGAAATTAATACAGTCTTGTTCACACTACCCTGAAGTAGTGTTGTCTTAATTTTATAGCACAAACCAGAAGAAATAATCCTGTGTCTTTACTTATAACTGATTCTTTCAGATTTCTCATGCTTTTCTTCTTTCAGATTTCTCATGCTTTTCTTCTTTCAGATTCATTTTTTCCTTTACTATGTTGCTGTTTTATCTCCTTTTCTGCAAATTCACTGGCAATGTTAACTCCATCTGACTTCAGCCATGACTTCTTCAAAAATCCCACTATTTCAGAGAATCATTCATTATTCTTCTGTTTCTCTAACCCTGGCTTTATTTCAGTGCAGTTACAGCATGGAGAAAGAAAAAAAAAAACTAGCTGAAGATTTGTTAGCTTTTATAGAGACCTTAGGTTTTATATCATCAGTCATCAGTTTTCTGTTAGTTTAATAGCCAAAACCATTTCAACCTTATAAATACACTTAATTTCTAGACCAGTATCTCATAAAGTATGAAATAACAACATGAGTCAGGTTGCATATTAATTGGTTATCTTTGGGATCTTCTCCTGATATAGTATTAGATTCAAACGTTATCTGCACCTGTAGTAACTAAAATTTACTCATGAAGTTTATCTAATTCTTATAGTTGGGTATGCTGTTTGGTAGAATATTGCTGTTATTTAGAAGGCAATAGACTTGGACAATTCAAGCAGCTTACGTCTGAAAAGCGAAAATGTATATTTTATCCAGATAGATTAAATATGTAAGGGCACTAAAGAAATATATAGTCACCAGAATGCTGAAATTGAAGCAAAACTCTGTCCGTGTGTGTGATTTATTGATACTTTTATTTATTGTGTGCAATTTTTAATATTAAGTTCCAAGGGAAATCTCTGCAATTCAAAGCTCAGTCTTTGGGTCATTGAATCCTGCAATGTAACATTTTTCATAGTGTGTTTCTTTGTGGTTTTACCTGCCTCTTTTTTGCTAGTACATACAAATTAAAAATACCTTCTAAGTACTTAGTGGTTTTACTTTGACAAATAACCTCGTGTGTATAAACGATTGCTTTCAACTGTGTCTGTGATGATTTTCTACTGCAAATTCTAGAGGGCAGCCAGCATGCGTAATGGATTATTCTAGTGGGTGCTCACAGGGAGAGAAAAAATTGATGGTGAATTTAATCCTGATGTCAGGTTTGGCTGTAGTGCTCACAAGATAATGGGATTCCTGATCCAGATGAAGGCTGGGGAGATAAGCAGGAGATTAGGGCTCTGCACTCTAGGAACATGGGGATTGTTGCCAGGGGAGAGGGAGCAGTGGGGACTTGATGCTCTGCAAGTGAAGGTAAGATGGGAGCCAAGTGCAATAACAGTGGCTTCCTCTATGGTCCCAGTTCCACAGTACCCAAATGAGACCAGCAGGTCTGGTGAGGGCAGCTAGATAGTCCACTGATCACTAGGCTGCCCAAGGTCACCAAAGGAAAAGGGACAGCCCTCAGATGTCTTGTCTCTAAGCAGTCGGTGACCCCTGGCTAGCTGGACTTCCCAGAAAAAGGATGCTTTCAGGGCTCTTCCACTAAGACTTGTCTGCTTGAAGCTGCGTAAGTAATTTGCCAGCCTGAATTTGTCTTTTGTTTCCATTTGTTTCACTCTCTGTTTATTGAGATTTCAATCTCCATTTAGCCAATTCTTAGTATTTCAAATGCATTCTTTGCAAATCTACAAGCTTAATTATGCCTTTTGTACTCTTTACTAATGTTCACAATCATGTATACCCTCTGAATGCAATGCAAAGTTCTCTTTGAATACCTATTTTATCGATAACATGTATTTTCTGTCTCCTCCTACATGTACACCTGTTAACTTAAAAAATGGCAAAAAAGGATGTTAGCATAAGAGTAATGAAACTATACATACGTTTGTATCTTTTCATGTGTATCAGGAGCTTAAAACAGATAACTAAAGAATGTGCCTTTTCCAGGTGCATAAATAGTCAGTATTCAAACATCATAGAAGTTCTAAATTGTAAATAAGAAACTAAAAAAAGTTACCAAAAAAAAAAAAA
>NDXB01001820.1:4846-23819 GCA_002631895.1 Agapornis roseicollis | reverse complement strand
CACAAAAAAAATTCAAAAATGAAAAAAAGAAACTAAAAAAAGTTACCAAAAAAAAAAAAATAAAAAAAAATCAAGTGCTTCAGGTGCATAAAATCTATTCTGTTCTACAAATACCCTGAAAAGCAATACCACTCTTTACTATTATTACTCTGTATGTTGACACTAGGAGTCTTTTAGCTCCCCTAGGTCCAAATCACTTACAGTGTAATGAAATTAGTTAATCACTTGCCACTGAAGTAAAGATAATGATGGCATACCTGAGAAGATTGGTATTAATATCTGGGGTTGGATCAGGAGTGTGCTTTTGAAATGCATCTCTTGCTTATTCCCCCTGACTGAGCTTTTGCTCACATGTCATGGCAATATTGAACCACATGCAATGAACTGCTCTGGGACAAAATTAAAGTGGAAGGTGTGACCTGGGATCCCATATAATGCACTCCAGCTACAACTAGGCATACAATTCGTTGTTTGACTTCCAAAATAAAACAGCAGTTGTGTGCAGAATACAGACCTCAGATGTTTAGGTTTATTGATCTCTTCCTATTGGTCTACATTACCTGTTAAGGTAGGCACAGCTGCTGACTGCTTTGGAAATTGCAAGTGCAATATTTATTTTAAAGAATTCAGGAACCATTTTATAGAGACTAATGTATTCAGTGTTAACTGTATGACCATACTTTTGTTCTTCCGAAACTGAAAATGAAGTCTGCAGAACCCTGAGCTGTTTTTTATGCAGTGCTACGAGACTTTCAGAATCACAGCTCTAATTCTGGTCTCACTGAAATAAACTGGAACTTTTCCTATTGAATTGAACAGAAATAGTGGTAAGTGAAGTACTTTGTTAATTTGTAGCATTTTCAACGTTGGCCTTAATAGGTACCAGTATTTAATTTTATATTTGCATAGTAAAAATGCTTCTTCAAACTGTTAGGTCAGCGAAGGCACATGTGTGAATAGAAGGGAAGCTCAGGAGGGGAAACAAAATCTCTAAGTGGTATGTTAGGTTTAAAACAATCCTCACATTCCACCATCCTTGGTGGAAATCTGGTGGAGATGCAATGACAAGAAAAGGAAGTTGTGAATCCTAATTGCTAACATAACAGTGCTCTAACTCTGTGAGAAAGTTTTAAATGCCTTGCAATAACTAACATTTTATTTTTATATGAAAGTGTGGACTTTGCAGGCTGTTGACATTGCAACTTGCTGCGTGCATTGAAAAGAACTTAGCAAAAATTGTGATTTTTGAGGGCTTTGTTGTTCCTGGCAAGATGAGTCACATATCTAAACTTTGTTGAAATATTATCCTGCCAGGGGTCTATGGATTGAAAAATGGTGGCTTCATGAAGGTACAAATACTCCTTCATTTTTAAATCTCTGTAGCAACATATTACTTGAAAATTTGAATCTATGAAACTCTTTCTCTGGCAACTGATGACAATCTAATGATAAACAGACATAGACTAGAACTACCCTCTCTGAAAGGTCTTTGAAGCCTGAATACAGATGTCTGTAGCTTTGCATTACCTGAAGTGTGAAATACATACAAATAAGAAGAAAAAAAATTATCAAAAAACAAAAATATGTAAATTATTTAAAAAAAAATTTTTAGATCTGTCTTAGATTACCAAGTTTATTTTTTTTTTAAATGAAAGACTGACAGCTGCAGAATATTGCCTGTACTTAAAAGACAACACAAGTTCTTTCATAATCTGGATGAAATCATTATTATGTTGCTATTTCTTCCACCCTGTTTATATATGTCTGCATCAGACATGCAGAGATACAAAAAACCCCAAAACATCAGACTTCTCTACAGACCAGGGTTGTGGTCCGTTGTAGGGAATGGCTTGCTTTCTCTAATTTTGAAAGTGGAATATTTTGGAAAAAACTGAAAGTGTTATTGATTGACTCTCTATAGGATTACTGAGAAATGCACTGCAAGCTCAAAACGACTTAATTTTATAGTGACCAAAATTTCTAATTCTTCATATTTTTCCTTTGCGAGTTGTGTTTTTCTTTCTATCATGTTTTATACATTTTAAATTTTACAAGTAACAGTTGAAAAGAACATACAAAAATTCCTCAAAAGTTTCAGTGATTATTTACAACCTATTCAATTATTCATGTGTAGCATGTAGTGTATTATTTATTATTTCTGTTGCTCCTCCAAGCTGATCGATAGCCTTCCTTCCTGACCACCATTTATCACTTCTGCATGTGCTGCTTCATTCTGCACTCTATTTTTTACAACCTTCTAGATAATGAAAAGCAGTTATAAAACCTCCAGGCTGAAACACAGCACCAGTTCAGTTAAGGCTTTCCACTATCAATACGGTGAAAGATGAGTAGCAGGGGTGGCAGAAGATAGGCAGCCTGGCCTCTGAGTTGAGAGGCAGCTGTCAGGGAAGATAGGCAACTTCATGGAGACCCTGTGTGCAGAGAGGGTGATCCACATAGACTGAGGATTAGCAAGAGGCTGTTGTCAGTGTGGAGGCATGTGGAGAGTCCTGTTATAGGGAAGGCTGGAGGCTTGCGACTTCTGGTGGCACAGAATCAGCTCCTTGTCCATCCAGACATGTGGCTGCAGGGCATACTTGATGGCCCGTGAAAGTGGTTACTTGCAAGGGGGACCTTCTGTCATCAAAATTTCTGCTAAGCTATTAAAAATGTGTTTGTTTGAATATTTTGTTCTGGCAGGAAAAAAAAGACACTTCTCAAAGTCAAAGCTTCTTCTTAACTCTGTGAGCAAAGTGTTAAATAGGTTAACATTTGGGCTCCTGTCTGGGAGAAAAATGCAACCAATTCCATTGGTTTCACAGAAATCAGGTTTGTTGAACTGACATCGCTTTGTTGCCAGAGTTGCAAAGGGCAGACCCAGTACTCCTCCTGAAAGAGACCACAAATGTGTAGCATTGGATAATTTTAGATTATATATATATTTATTTTTTACACTTAACAGAAATGTCAAGAAGATAAGAGTTCAGGTTCCACATTAACCTTTACATCTGCTTTGTTTTGGGGAACAGAAATCCTGAGCAATCTAGTAAAGCCTGTGTGTCATTATTTTAATCTGTGAGGAGAGGTTGTAGGACTAAGGCATGGCATCTTGATTTATGGATGATTTCAGCTTGCCTACAGACATACTTGAGTGCACATACCTTCCTGCATGATAAGCTAGCCAGTCAATACTTGCATACCAGCTGGCTAGTCATACTGTAGTATCCAAAGCATTCCCACACTCTTCTTCTTTACATTAAATGTCTGAGAGAGAGACTTTGGTGTGTAAAAGATGCAAAAATTTTAAGTGCCTATCCCTTATGTGCAATGGAAATGGAATTTGTGTGCATAGTTGAATGACAAAAGGACTTGTTTAAATACCATATATGGTCTTGTGCTTTTCTAGATGGTAGAACAAACTAGCTCTTCCCAAGAGCTACAATATGGAACTTCCCCTGATAAGTTTTGCTTATTTGAGTGATGATATATGGGCATATACATCACATGTATTGTTACTTAGGTGTAATAGTGGAATTATCCAGATAGGACTATGCAAACAATAGTCAGAATTATCTGTTTCTTCAGGAAACAGTTTTGAGGATTCAGAGAATAAATGGACCCTGTATAGGCATGTTATAACACACATATATATCAGGAAGAAATTTCATCCATAGTATTCTTCACTAAAACAATCAGTATGTAAATGACTATTCTTGTATTTACGGACAGAAGACAGAATAACAGTCCTAGAAGTGTTCAAAATTACATGTGTTCATAATTTCCCTATTCATTCTTTACAGATTCCAATATGTATATTCCAAATGTATGAAAGGGGAAAACATATCAATTTAACCTTCTGGGATTTCTGAGTTTACAGGGGGTGCCTGGCTCAAAATTCTGACTGTGGTTTTACCAAAAGCAAAGGAAAGCAAAGGATAACATACATTGTGTCATTGTGTAGGAACGATGTGTGTGTGGGGTATGTATGTTTTTCTTATTTATTACAGTTCCACAAGTCTCAAGCAATTCTTTGACAAGCTCAGAGCACCCACTCACCCTTTGACAAAACCACAGTAATGCAAAACATGATCAGTCAGTAGCTGTTTAGTGTAGTCGCCAAGAATGCTAATGCTTATTTCTTTCCTAGAAGACTGCAGTATGCTAGGAAGGCCAGCTATTATCATGTCTTGAATGATCAAGACGAGTGAATCATTAATAAAATATAAGGTGACACTTCTATGTTTCTCCTTCACTTGGACAAGTGTTCATTTTTCAAAGACAGATTAAGAAGCAATGCATGCTTATTGATATAGCAGAGTTTATCTTGATATTTCTATGTGTAAAGTGACAGGTTCGCATTATGCTATGAAGAGAAACAGATCCTTTGTAATTTGTTTTGCATTCTAACCAGTTGAGCAAGTCAGCTACAGAATTGCGTAAATCTTTCTCGTTAGCCCCCACTTCAAGTGCTAGGTTAAAAATATTTTCTTAATGCTGTGCCTGCACTAGAAAATTTCAGAGATAGTGTATCTGATGACATACGCATGTATGAGTTGATATCCATATATGTGATTCCTTTTCCCAATACTTCATATAACAATCAGTCAGAAGTTCTACTGGCAAAAGACTTGGCATCCAGTATGCAGATTCCAGTGCTCCTTGGATTACTGTCTAGCTGTCGTGGTTTAAACCCAGCCACACAGCTCGTTCACTCACTCAACCCCCCCTTTCTTGCCGTCCCCTGCTTCCAGAGGGATGGGGGGAGAATCAAAAGAATGCAACTCCCACAGGTTGAGATTAAGAACAGTTTAGTAACTAAGGTATAACACAAATCACTGCTGCTACCACCAATAATAATAATGATAAAGGAAATAACAAGGGAAAAGAATACAGCATCTCACCAACCACCGACAGAAAACTCACACCACTGCACCAACCACCGACAGATAGCTCACGACAACCCAAGCCAACCTAGTGCTGACCGACCAACTCCTCCAACCACCCCAAGAGAACTTGCCCTTCTGGGTAACTCCCAGTTATCTCCTGGGCATGACGTGCTATGGTATGGAATACCTCTTTGGTCAGTTTGGGTCAGGTGTCCTGTCCCTGCTTTCTCCTGGCCTCACCTCCTCCCTGGCAGAGCATGAGGCTCACAAAGTTCTTGGTCAGAGTGAAACATTCGAGCAGTAACTAAAAACATTCCTGTTATCAGTTTTGTTCCCAAGTTGAGTCAAAACACAGCTGCACCAGCTACTAAGGAGAAAAATTGACTGCTGTTACTGAACCCAAGATACTAGCACTTTGATCTTATGATATTTTTATTATCCATTGTGGGATGGCATCAGAGTACTTAAGGAAATAGAAAAACCCAGGGTTTAGTCATCACAGTATTTTTTTATGCATCTTTATCTATTTTGCTTCTTTATTAAATTAAATTTGCACAAATGTTAATTCCAAGAAAACACCAACTCCTTGCCAGTGCCTGGTTACACTTTGATTAAAACAAAAACAGGAACACAGGATGATGTTAAGGTATCCAGTGTTCAATTTTGTGAGCAGCTCCACCTGTGTTGAAATGGACGCTCCTATGCCACTGAACAGTTGGAAAAGCAGGGTGCAATGCAGTTTGGGGCTTGTGAGCAGGTTTGTCAAAAAGCAAAGCCCATATTTCTGTAATTTCTACAATTTCTGCCCCAGCCATAGGACAGCTCTGTCCCATGCCAGCTGGTAAGCAGATCATGATTACCTTCTGGAAGCTTAAAACCTTATTAGCTGTTAGTCAGTGGCCAACCTGTTCAGGCAGTCCAGGGCAGAAATGGTTGTCCTACAGTTGTGTTCCCCATTTTGGTGCACAGAAATATGAATCTGAAGAGTGCAAAGCTGCAAGGATATGCAGCAGTGAAATTTCCCAAGGGTGCACAACCAAAATTTTTTCCCATCCCTGTTGTCTCTTTCACTACTTACCAGAACAAAATACTTTTAAATTACAGTGTTAAGCATGGCAAACATTGGGTTTTGTCAGCTGATGTGAACATTGACTGGGAAAGTGTTTGATGCTTGGAACTTCATGAATACTAGATTTTGTTGAGAATATGTAATTGGGAAAGATTTTTCCAGAACAGTATGTTCATGTTAGTAAGCTTAAAGTGTCAAGAAGATTAGTGGTAATTCAGCCCACTGTTTAAGAAGCTGTGGAACACATGGGTTCTCATCTGAAGCAAAAATACTGTATACTTCTGATTAAAGCCAGTTTAGAGCAACACTGTAGAAATATTTTCAGGGAATTTCAGATGAGATTACCAAAAAATGAAAACTTTTCAGAGATGATGTTGTTATGACAAGAGAAGGAAAAATGTAAGGCTCACAAATCCCTACACGTTTGCTCATATAACTTTCTGAAGGCATACAGAGCCTCATTCAGAGCTGCATGATTATTAACAACTTAAAGAAGACTTAATGCCACTGTTAAAAGTTAGTGTTTGGAATGTGTTAAGAGAGGAGACTTTTGCATATTCTCAAGTCTATGTATGAGGTTTATTAAGTAAGTATTATTGCATTTATCATGAAAGACAGCGTGAGATTCTAATCGCTAAGATTCCTGGTCAGTATAGTTGAAAACTGAGAAGAGGGTGGTCACTCAGGAGGACAAGTATACTGTGGGACATTTGTGAGAGGTCATTGTTTGAAATATTTTCTGTAACAATGTAGCATCAAACCCACAGTTTTTCAACTATGACCCCAGTTCACTGAAGCACCATATTAACTTCAAGTTAATAAAATGTTTGTTTTTTTTTTTATTGTTTATGCACGATCCCTTTTAAATCATTATGACTTGTAAAATTTGCTTTATTGAAAAGTTACTTTGCTTCCTGGTGACTCTGTATGATAGAAAGAAACAAATCTTTAGCTTCAATCTAACTGCAAACTGTCTTTGGAAAACATACTGCTAGAATCTGTCAGTAATTTATATGCATTTTTTTCTGTTACGAAATACAAACATTTAAACCTAAAAATATCTGTGGGTGTTTAATTGGAGCATTTCTGAGGATTTATATTTTAGTTAAAAAAAATAAAGAAGAACCTAAGAAAGAACAAGTAACCGCTGGGATGTGTACACAGTGATTATCAGGGTTAAGTTATCAGGTCCTTTTCCTACCTTATTATAAGTAAACAACGTAAGAATAAATTTCCCATTCTTCAGGTATTGTTATCATAGTGTCCAGTTGGCTTTTTTCTAATGAAGGAATTTTAGAGGGACATTCTTATTTTGGTGTGGAACAAACTGTAAATCAAATCAACTGAATTTAAGAAAACAGTTCTGTACTTTCCACTGTAACTCCTCATCAAAAAGCATAGAATGCCTATGTTGCCCCTTGTGCACCTTCACTGCCTTTTTAGTACCTCTTCACCCCAGTGTTTCCAGCTGTCTTCTTTTTCTCTTCAGCCCACACCTAAGCTGTTGGGAGTCCCCTCACCATGTTCCCTGTGCTGTAACTGGAGGGACTTGGGCTGACGAAACCTGGTCTTTGGCTAGTAACAACCAGTCCAGGCAGTGGCTGTAAGCTCAGGGCTCATGCACTGGCTGTTCAGTGGGCTGCAGCAGGTCCTGGTGGCAGATGCCCAACTTTCTGTCTCTTGTAGCTGAACTGTTGAGAATATTCAATTCAAGTAGCACAATTTAGGATATCCAGAGTCAGCGAGACCTCTAGTCCCAGTGAAATCTAATTTAAATCGGTTAGTGGGTTTGGCAGGTTTCTGCATTTCTATGCAAAGTGGTTCTGTAATGGCCAGGATCAAGACAGATGTCTTTGCTTACCATTTTTCTCTGCCTTAGGCAGTAGATCTGTTCTGAGGCATATCCACAAGTAATGAGACATGAGAACATGCTGGAGGATTGTTATCTTAATTCTACCTCCTCTTTTTGCTAATAATAAAGGTGACATGGTCACAGCTGAAAAGCTGATGAACAAGCAGGCATAGTTCTCCTCACAGGTATGTGCACTGGCATTCAATTTACATGGGAAGCTGCCATGGTGGGAGGAAAGAAGAAATAGTTGTGTGTGTGTGTGCTTAAAGTTTCCATTGTGCAGGTTTGTGGCATCTGAAAAGCATTAGATTTTCCTGTGATGGGCGATCCAATGGGCCTCCTCTGGAGCAGTAGTCATGGCAACCCCTTTGCACTGGGCAGGTAGCTTTAAAGCACTGAGAACTGAATGATTTTATTATGCAAGACATTTGTATACACTTGTTATACAGAAGATGTAATTTTGAGTTTCAAAATTACATTTCTAATATTTTAAACACAACCAAATACATATGAGGACGTAACATAGTTTTAATCTGGCAAATGTAACTCCTTACCTCAATGCTGTGGCTGGTGTCCCTGACCATGGCAGGGGGTTGAAACTAGGTAATCTTAAGGTCCTTTCCAACCCTAACTATTCTATGATTTTAACCTTATTTGAGAATTTTCCCAGCAATGTATGTTTTGAATATTTGTTCAGTGAGACTCTGCTTTTACTTGGAGCTACATTTAGACCTGTCAAGCAATGGAAAAAGGAGTCCAACTTGCAACAACTTGCAAGTTATTCAACCCGCTTAGCTCCGTATGACTTGTGACACTGTCTCAAGATGTCACTGGCAGTCACCATTCAGTATTGCTCTGAACTTCTGTAATGTGAACCTTCTCTAATATCGTCCTTATGATGCCCTGCCATATGAAAGGAAAATTACATTAGTTTTGTCACAGGCAACCAACCTGAATAAAAACTGCCTTATTTCTGGATACAGAGCTGTCATTAAAATAGAAGCTCTGAGGTGAACACACAGGAAGCAGCTTTATTTTTCTGGGTATTATTAATTTATGTAGTGTGAACAAGGGTACAGAAATTGTCTGAATTTATTAATTCTGATAATCTGATTATTTTATATTATCTTTCTAGTGTTTTCTCTTTTCTGCAGAATGTAATCAGGGAAAACCCTTCTGTATTTTATTTAACACTGACAATTCCCATTGATAGAATCAAAAATTGCAGTCTACTGAACAGCATCCACATTCTACTGCAAAGACAGTGAGTCAAATCCTTGGGGGAGGATTGTATTTTTATGAGACATTTTTCATCTTTTATTCTCTCGGGGTCAAAGAATCATTACATCTTCAACACATGATTATCTTTATCATCCAAAAGTAATTTGCATTTAACAAGAATATTTAATCACTTCATTGCTTGAAGAAACAAATGAAATAGTGTTTTATGCCTAGTCTGCCTGAAAATTTTGCTTGCAGTTATTCCCTGTTATGAGTCAAAGAACAACTACTGTTTGAAATCCCTGCTTTCTGTTTTATTTTCCTAATATCCTTTAAAGTGTTTCTACTCTAATCAGGAAATGGAAAAAATATAAAATAATTTAATGGTTGAAACCCCTGTAGTTACACCCAAATGACTAGAACTTTCAGAATTCCATCATCTTGCACCTGGGGGAAATCTACAACAAAGATATTTAGCTTCACATATCTTTTCTGTACTTACAAAATATTTCAGTTATGTCTTTATTTTATTTCAGTAGCAGTTTTGTCTTCAGAAGGGTGATTCCCCACTTATGTATTCAAGTGGTAACTGCATAGAGTGGCTGGTTTGGAAATGTAAAATCTCAGTTGTCAGTGAAATAAAAGGTCACCCTTTATTTCACAAAGAAGGATTTCTGGGGCTAAATATGGCTGTGGTGAATATCAGGCTGTGTCTCCTTGTTTGTTATGGCTTATGCAATGTTAAGTCACTTGCTTTGATTCTTCCTTACCAGGATACGGTTGTAAAATCTGGCCAGGACATATAGCAGAGGAAAATGGGTAGGGAGGTATGCAGACAGCTACTGTTGATTATGCTCTTTTGTTGTTAAAAATAGTGCAGACGAACAAAAAGCAAGATCCAAATTGGATTTGAAATTAACGTACTCTGTGTATGCTCATACATGACATACTTGTGCATACCAGGTAGGGATTTTTCAGGATTCTCCTTGAATTTACCTCGGAAACTATATACCTTAAAGCTTCTACTTGATGCTTGAATGATACTGGGCATTGCCATACAGCAGAAGTTGACAAGTAACTTCTCTTATCAATATTTGTATTGTAATACGTAGAAGATTACCACGTAGGAGTTACTGACAGACATTAAAGTGGAATTCCTGTCCCCAGTATTTTACAGACTAAATACCAGACCATGGGATCAGCTCCATACCACCTGAATTAGAAATTCAGCATAGAAAGCTTTGTGCCATTAAAAAAGCATATCCTGCAGGGTCCATGGTTCTGCATCTGTTAAAAATCAAATCCATTCTCCACATAGCACACCTGGATATCAGGGCCTGGCAGAAAGGGTGTCTTGCAAGACCTACAGCACACACACAGGCATGAAGGTAGCCCTTTAACCATTTCCTTCAAACCAGTGAATGCAATAGCTACTGTTACCACGGTAGCTGCAATTATACTGCCTTATTTTGACCCTTTGTTGCAGGAAACTGCCATATACTTTCTCCTGTACTGTGGTACAATTCACATATTCTTTGCATCAAAATTGTTTACAGATTCTTTTCTAACTAACCTGTTTTTATTCTTTATTGATTGTGAATGAAACATTTTGATTTGATATAAAGCATGGTAATATATTGGTGAGTCTATGTTGAATGAAATATTTTACATGGAGTTAAAGCCCAGCAGATTTAAAGCTTTTGTCAGTTTCTTTTATATAAAAAAATAATTATGTACGCCTTCCTTGATTTTTCTGTCACAATGAACAACTCAGATCATGAATTTGTTAGTCGGACCCTTTACTCACACTGTGTCGAGGACTTCATTTACCACTTTGGTTGAAAGCCTTTTCCTTTCTGCCTTAGGGCTTCTATGCATAATTTTGACAACTTGCTCTTTATCAAAGAAATTGTGTCAGTCTTTAAAACTGCTGCATTCCTTATTTACTTGCCAGGTTTGAATATCAGCTCCAAGAGGAAAGGAAAAGCCACATGAAAGTAAAAAATTCAAGGTAATTTAGAACCGGAGGGAGGAGGTATATATTTTTCAGGTCTTTTACAAGCTTGGCTCTGCACTCCTATTTTACCTTTCAGTTACAATTCTCAGAGCTTCCTTTTGGCTGTGCTGATGCAATATTCTCAGCCTCTACTACATGTTCCACTTGTTTGCACCAAGGCAAGGGAATCGCTATTGTGCCAACTATTTAGTGAGGCTTTTCAATGGTCTTAGTGAGGACCTCTCAACTCCTTCATTACTAAGTTTCTAGTGAAGCTATGAATTGTTGATCCTAAAAAATCTCATTTGGTCTGGAACCCCATGCACAGTGGTACTGCCAGTGGTGGGATTAATGGGCAGCTGGCTGGTCATAACTGAGAGAAAGAAATGCTTAAGTGTTCTCTTGAGAGCTTTGAAAAAGCATTGAGTTTTCATGGATTTTATTGAAGCATTTCCTTCTGAAACAAGGGTGTATTCCTGCATCAGGGTGGATCTTGTTCTGAAATAGCTTCAAGATCTGGCACCCTGCAGTGTACTGTAGATGTCATTTATCTATAGAAAAGATAATTTGGCTACTGCAAGTATTCTCAGCCACAAATGTCATTTGGGTGAGTTAATTAACTGTTATTTTTCAGAGCATAAGCATTGCAGAGTAGATAAGCTTCTGCAGAGATCTAATCTGCACTTGACTAGCTGTTTCTGATGGCCAAACTTGTGGTTTAGGTGCATGCCTTATAAATTCTTGACCTTCAAGTTGTGCTTTGAAAACAACTTAATGGGGATTTGTAGGAGGCTAAAGTGGGAGTTAAGAAGTGTTCTTTAAGGAAACAGCTGGGATATTTTTATTATTACATCTTTTCTATAGTGTGCCTGTCTTATGAAAGATGTGAAATAACATTACATGGTTACTGGTTTTGGTCTTGTAGCTATGGATTGATTTCAACAGATGTCACATCACTCGACCTAGAATTTTAAAAAGTTAAATCAAACCATGCATAAATCTGAAATCAATCTAATGGAGGAACAAAGTTATATGCTAGTAACATTTCTGCTTTTATTACAGTAACTTTAAAAAGCATACAATGACCTTGACATAGATTCAGAACTAGTAACATCAAAGAGCATTTTGTGTATGAATCATATGTATGTTGATATAGTCCTTGTGAAAATGCACTAACAAAGAGAATGAAGTGCAGAAGGAGCTATGGAAGTGGTACAACTGTTTTGTCCTTTGACAGATAATGATGTATGGAAACTTCAGAGATTGACTTGAAGAAAAATACTTGAAGATAGAGGTTAGTAAAAGTTTTAAAATCCATTTTTAAACTTTAAAATGGACTTTCCCTTAGGCATGTGCCTGTCAAATCTTAAACCTATTAAGGAATGCATTGCAATAAATGTCTGTGCTTTTTAGAAATATTTTTCTGTTGAAGGAGTAAGGCTGGAAAATAAAAAGGCATCAGTGTTATTAGTTCCAGTCTTCTAAAAGCTTACTCTGCCTTTAAAAAGTATTGAATTAAGATTCATATCTTGATATTGATACTGTGATACAAACCAACCTTTCATCATCAGAAGTATATCAGAGAGCTGTAGAGCTGTCTGTAACCTGACTCTGCAATATGCAGATATGTTTAGATGTTTCCTTTTAATCTGTGTGTCTATATGTGCATGCATGCATGTGTGCTCATGTATGTTTCTCGGTTTTTCATGTTGGTGTAAGAACAAAGCAGATTTTAAGAGATAATGCCTACTTCCCTGGGGAAAAAAACAAACCAAAACCAAAACAGAACCAAAAAAACCAAAACCCAAAAAACAAAACCACAAACTTTTTTATTTTTTTTCCCCTAGTTCAACTGAGAAATAATCAATATTGGATAAAATTCTGAATGTTTCTAGGTTATATTATCTTTTTTTTCTTATCATTATTTGATATTCCTCTGCATTTCCAGACTGCATGTACTGAATCTTCTTCTCAATATTATATATCATTGTTGATTTACTGGAAGAAATTTAAGGTTAGTCATTAGCAAACACTACTCATGCTTTCTTGCTGATACAGTATGTAGTTTTCAGCAGTGGGGGGAAAACACCCTGACAGAATTGTCTGCTATTTAAATGCCTCCTATAGAGGGGCAAGGAGAGAGAAAATCTTTGCACAAAAGAGGCAAACCTCCTCTGACAGCCGCCAGTGTAGCAGTGCAGACCGTATCACTTCAAAGCTGTAATACTCTCTCTCATCAGCATCACTACTGGTGCTGCTGAACTTTCTCTGGTCACTCTGCAGAGAGAGGATAAGTACCTGAATTCTCAAATATTTTCTATTATTCACACTTCCTCGTGGCTCAAATGAAGACATGGTGCAGAGCTGTTATCTGCTGTTCTCTCTTACTGACATAGGCAGGTACATTTGCAAGGTTAGTCTGTTAGCTACTGATAAAGACTGTGTCTGGGCAGGCAAATAAGTGACAGGCTCAGGATATAAACACCAATTATGAAAACACCAGTAGCCAATTATATGTCAATAATGATCTATATTCAGTTACCTAATCAAAACCATTATTGTGAGATAGTTATGATTTCCATTCTTCCCTTTTCAGTCTTCTGGGAGGAGAAAAAAAAATTATAAACTATTGGGAATTAATTCTTTCAGCAATTCTCCAAGTCCTCATAGCTGTGTAAGTAAACCACCTACAATGCAAGCTGCCAAAATTGTGCAGTGAGCCATGTTTACTGGCTCTTTAAGTCCTTGTGGTGAAGTTATCAAGGGAGAAATGAAAAATTGCCTAATGTCTTCCAAACTGCAAACACTTCAGTGACTTCAGTTCACATAGAAGGACTTGGGGGTGGTGGTTGATGAGAACATGAACATGAGCCAACAGTGTCCACTTGCAGCCCAGAAAGCCAACCATATCCTGGGCTGCATCAAAAGGAGGGTGACAAGCAGGTCAAAGGAGGTGATCCTGCCCTTCTACTCTGCTCTCCTGAGACCTCACCTGGAGTATTGTGTGCAGTTCTGGTGTCTTCAACACAAAAAGGACATGGAGCTGTTGGAACAAGTCCAGAGGAGGCCACGAGGATGATCAGGGGACTGGAGCATCTCCCATATGAAGACCGGCTGGGAAAGTTGGGACTGTTTAGCCTGGAGATGAAAAGGCTGCGTGGAAATGTCATAGCAGCCTTCCAGTATCTGAAGGGGGCCTATAGGAATGCTGCGGAGGGACTCTTCATTAGGGACTGTAGTGACAGGACAAGGGGTAACGGGTTCAAACTTTAACAGGAGAGGTTTAGATTGGATATAAGGAAGAAATTCTTTCCTGTTATGGTGGTGAGATGCTGGAATGGGATACCCAGGGAGGTTGTGAGTTCTCCATCCCTGGCAGTGTTCAAGGCCAGGTTGGATGAAGCCCTGTGTGGCATGGTTTAGAGTGAGGTGTCCCTGCCCATGGCAGGGGGGTTGGAAATAGATGATCTTAAGGTCCTTTCCAACCCTAACTATTCTATGACTCTATGCTTCCATCACATATATCCAATCACAACCTTCTATTTGGTCATGAAATATAAGAGAGACGCAGAGCGTCTGTCTCAACTGCTAACTTCACTCTCTTAATAGTGCTGGTAGCATGAAGAGAGGGGAAAAAGAAAAAAAAAAAAAGAAGAAAAGAACTGTGGCTGAATCTTAGCTGGGTGTGTAGCTGAGTGTGCTCCTCACCTTTGTCAGGCCTAGGTATTTTATGATATCCTTTATCAGTATTTTCAGCTCTATTGTGATTAGAGAAGGCATCTCAGGAAACTGGAGATAGATGGGGGGCGGGAAGGAGGGGGAGGGCAAAAATAAGAGAGGGAAAAACTCTGATTCAGAGTTTATTATTAGTAAAATACAGAACTGTAGAAGTAGGATAAGCTGACATGATACTTAGACTATGGAAGGTAAAAATGACACTCAGGTCTTTCAAAGGCAATACCTAAGGAAATCCAAGGTGATCTGAATTACCTGCTGTGAGCTATGGTAGTAAGTAGAGAAATAATTAAATAACAGACAACACTTCATACAGTTCTATATGGATTCTATAGAATCATAGAATCTCAAAATGGTTTGCGACAGAAAGGAACTCCAAGGGTCATTTAGTCCAATGAGCAGAAACATCTTCAACTAGATCAGATTGCTCAGAGCCCCATCCAACCTGACCTTGAAGTAAACATGTATAATGTGCACATCCTGAAATTGTCAGTTCTTAGTGTCATTTCACTATAGTGGAAGGCTGCATAGCACATCTCTTCTGTCTGGTTCTTGAGACCCTTACGCTATCAGAGATTCAGGTTTATAAGTCCCCAAGCATTAGTTTGCCATTGGCTCAAGGAGCAGTATAGCCTGGGTTTGCATGTAGACTTGAGTGTTGCTGCACCCTGTTCCTCCCATCCTTTTAGTTCTAGTGTTAGTACTGGGAATGCCTTCTATCTCTGTATCTACAAAAACATTATCCGTCTGTACATCCAAGAGGTTGACAGGAAAACGTAACTACACTTGACAGAGCCTGCCTGCGTTGCACTGCTCAGAGATGTTACTTTGAACATAGATCATAGTTATCTTTTTGCTTGAGATCAATAATGACTTGCAAATCAAGCACCACATGTAATGTATTACAAATAAAATACATTTTCCAGTATCGTGTGGTAAAAATCCATGTTTTCTAGCTCATAAAAAAAGGAAAAAAATTTTTCTTAGGGATAAAGAGAGTGATTTCCTGTGTAAAAGCAAATGTCTAAGGCAAAGTTTTTTCTTAGCTTTGTCCACTGGGTCCAGTACTGATTGTTTCAGCAGAAAATTGCTGTGTGTTTCAGTTTGCCTGTATTGTGGTGTAAATGTACTTTAAATTGGGCTTAATACATCACATTCAGTTCAGAGTTGTGCTGTTTGTGATAGCAAATTGACCTGTCTGTGCAGGGATATTACCCACTTGTTGTAACACACCTAAGATACTTCTAGGGCTTATAAAGTATGTTGTGTTTCTGAATCTATTCTTTCAAGAAAGCTAGCATCTCTCTGCACTTTGCATTTTCAGAATGTATAAAATGGATATTTAGTATTTGATATGTAAAGCAAATAACATTTATTGTTATATGTCATGATAGCATGGTAGTTAGTACAATGGGAACTGAAAAAGGTAGCTTGGTGCTTCTTTTTTTTTTGCCTTGGGATTCAGGAAATGGAGGTAAGGGCTTTTTTCTATTCATATGTTTTCCATGTGCCCAAGCACTGCTATTGAATCTAGGGTTTGTTTTAATACCACCAAGATAAATGCAAGTGTTCATGTCATGTTATCATAGAATCATAGAATAGTTAGGGTTGGAAAGGACCTTAAGATCATCTAGTTCCAACCCCCCTGCCATGGGCAGGGAAACCTCACACTAAACCATGCCACACAAGATCCAACCTGNAGTTAGGGTTGGAAAGGACCTTAAGATCATCTAGTTCCAACCCCCCTGCCATGGGCAGGGAAACCTCACACTAAACCATGCCACACAAGGCTTCATCCAACCTGGCCTTGAACACTGCCAGGGATGGAGAACTCACAACCTCCCTGGGCAACCCATTCCAGCGCCTCACCACCATAACAGGAAACAATTTCTTCCTTATATCCAATCTAAACCTCTCCTGTTGAAGTTTGAACCCGTTACCCCTTGTCCTGTCACTACAGTCCCTAATGAAGAGCCCCTCTGCAGCATCCCTATAGGCCCCCTTCAGATACTCAAAGGCTGCTAGGAGGTTTCCACGCAGCCTGCTCTTCTCCAGGCTGAACAGTCCCAACTTTCCCAGCCGGTCTTCATATGGGAGATGCTCCAGTCCCCTGATCATCCTCGTGGCCTCCTCTGGACTTGTTCCAACAGCTCCATGTCTTTTTTATTTTGAGGACACCAGAACTACATACAAAACTGCAAGTTAGGTCTCAGGAGAGCAGAGTAGAAGGGCAGGATCACCTCCTTTGACCTGCTTGTCACCCTCTTTTGGATGCATCCAAAGGATTCTGCAGTTACAAAGTGTAACATGATTATTCATCTTCGTTGGATCACACATTATGTTCAAAACAGAGGCTTGCCACAATGCATACAAGATGAGATTGCAAGGTGTGTGACTAAGCTCAGTAATAGAGATCAGCCAGATCTTAACAGCCTCTGTTTAACTGTAATCAGTAGCAACCCCCTGTTATTTATTAAATATAGTTATCTATGCTGTGTCTTGATCTTTCTTGTTAATACAAACGTACAACTGATGGCTTAGGTTTAGTAATTATGTCATGTGAAACTCCCTACTGTAGAGTACACTAAGTGTATTTAGAGTCCATTTCTAGCTGTATATTTTGATGGCTATTAACGCTGGATTGAAAGCCTCTCCTTGCTGGTGGCTGAGGCAGGGTTTATGATGGAAAGTGGATAGTGTCCCACAGCTGTGAGCAAACCCTCCCTTCGTCCCATCACATGTACAATTCCAACCAATATAATGAGTGAGCAAAATTCCCTCCTGCTGCCCAGACTGACAACTTTTAAAATCTTGAACATGTGAAGAGATAACACCAACTCCATACCTGAAAACTGTATGCCAAGAGAAACAGCAGTATGCTCTATGTCCTGTTTCTAGCTCTAGTTTGCCACATTTATGTCAAAAAGTCAATTTCAGTTAGAAACCAAAATACAGGTTTATTTTGTGAGGAAAAGAAAATGTGATCCTGTTTTCTTTCAAAGCATAGGATAGCATAAGATTTAAATCACAATTGCATTTACTTACGTGTCCAGAGCTTGTATTTTCACTATTTAGGTTTCTTTCTATGGCAGCAGAATGTTATCATTCATTAATCCAAATTCTAGTTGTGGCTTTAATACAATTAATCAGTAGCTGGTGATAAAAGTAACTGCACTTTTCTGACTTTCTGAATTTGTTAGAACAGTTTCGGCAGTTGCTACTGTTAGCTGGGAAAAAAACCCTGTTCTCAGAAATTACTTGCGGGGTATATTCCAGTTATAAAGATGCAATTCTGGGTCATCTAAAGGGCTTACTAAAATGAAGTGAGGGAAGCATATAAAAGTAACTGCTGAAAAATAAAATTACTGAATCAATGTTAACATGATGGTCCAAAGCAGGGTTTCCTTAAGGTCTTACTTCAAACATTCCCAGGGATCAATGGCTGAGTTTTCATTATATAGCACATCAGCTATTTTCTGTTTGTTATTTTATGGAAGGATTATAAACAAAGACAACTACACTGAAATTAATAAGATTCAGATACCACCGTATTTTCTAAATTGGTAAACTTTATTGCACAACACCAAAATGGATATGCCGAACTGAAAGACAGGGATGGCGAGCAGAATGAAGCCTCCATAATTCAAGGGGAAATGGTATGTGACCTGCTACACCACTTAGACCTACAAGGTTTATGGGGCTGGTTGGGATCCACCTGTGGGTATGCAGGGAGCTGATGGAAGTGATCATCAAGCCACCTTCCATCATTTCTCAGCAGTCCTGGCTAACTAGGAGGTCCCAGTTGATTGGAAGTTAGCAAATGTGACTCCCATTTATATGACATCCCTTTACGGACCACTGCAAGACAAAAATCAAACAAACATTTGCTTCCTCATGGAAATGCTTTTATTCTTCTGCAAGACAAATATCTGGTGTCCTAAAAGTACTCTTGAAATAGTTGCCAGAATGCCACATAACATAAAAACTCAAGTTTACTCAAACTAGTGAAGCAAGTCATCACAGTAAGAGAGAATACAGACAAAATGAGACAATTTAAAAACAACCAGTATGAAATGTTCATACTAAGAGTATTCTAGATGTACTCCAAAAACACACCTGCTTTCCCTGGATCTTGTAGAACTGATTAAGATAACTCCAAAGGATCCTAAATAAGAATGAGTTTTGGCTTTTTTTCTTTTTTTTTTTTTTTTTTT
>NDXB01001819.1:84028-96129 GCA_002631895.1 Agapornis roseicollis | reverse complement strand
AAATAAAAAAATAGTTTTGTAAACAAAAAAAAAAAAAAAAAGCAAATAAAAAATCCCCAAACCTCAACTGGATTCTTGTTATTGTGTTAAGCAGGGAATTTTTGCTTTTCAGTTGGACAGAAGTTAGTATTTTCATGATATATTAATTTGTTTATTGCTTCACCTGTGGCATCATCATAGGACATACTTTCTATCACATGATGGTTTTTCTACTTTCCTTCTTCTGGGGGACAGATGAAGTCCACCTCTCAGAGAAAGAGAAGAGCATCTTCAGTAACAGGCTTGCCAAACTGGGAAGAAGGCTTTAAACTAAAATTGCTGGATGAGGATAACTTCAATCCATCCCGATCCTACCAGTCTGATGTTGGTGCTAATAGCAGATGCCCAGAGCCTGGAGAGGGAGCACAGGTGGCACCTGATGAGCAACACAGAGGACTTCCAACCACTCCAGCCAATAACTCATCATCATGAGGGTCCCAGCTGAAATGCCTCTATGTCAATACATGTAGCATGCAGGGCCGTGAATATGATCAGAAGGCTGGAGTACCCCTCCTATGAAGACAAGCTCAATGAGCTGGGCTTGTTCAGTATGGAGAAGAGAAGGTTCTATGGAGATCTTCCAGCATCTATGGACTCCCAGCATTTAAAGGGGGCCCTGAATGAAAGCTGGAGGTGGAGTTTTTACAAGAGCAAGTAGTGACAGAACAAGAGGAAATGGCTTTAGGCTGACAGCAGGGAGATTTAGATTGGACATTCATAAAAAAATCTTCATTATGCCAATGATGAGACACTGAAACTGATTGCCAAGAGAAGTTGTGTCTTGCCTGGAATCTTCTCTGGAATCTCCAGAAGAAGTTGTGGAATCTCTGGAAGTGTTCAAGGCCAGGCTGGATGGAGCTTTGAGAAATCTTGTCTCATGGAAGGTGTCCCTTCCAACCCAAGCCATTCTATGATTCTTGTTTTCCAGCTCTAGGTTGTGTACTTGTCATTTCAAACACCTTCTCCTACTTTCATTTCAGGTACCTTAATACTTCTCATGTTCCAACCTTCCCACTGCCTTCCATAAATATGCAAATGTTTAATTTTTTCACTGTTATCACTTTTAGTGAATAAAGCTAGCTTCGACTGAGCAGGAATACTTTACTTTCCATCTCATCCTTGCTGTACTCTCCTCTCTGGGCTTTGATAACATCATTTTCAGTACTTCCTTTTCTTCTGTCTCTGGAATACATGTTCCACTTAAACTACAATCATGAACAAAACAAAAAGAAAACCAGCAGATTTTGGTCTTTATACTGCTAGTCTGAAAGTCTTGTAGACTTTACCCTGCTGCCAGACTCCTCTTTTTATTCTAAAATAACCCTCCCAATAATGTAACAGAAACATACATTGCGACAGTAAGAACAATGGAAGAACGCAGATGCACAAAGACTGTCAGCTTCTTAGTCAGTTGATGCCCTCTTCCGTACAGTGGGCAATCAGTCCACTTCCTAATTGTGCATTGTTTCTACAAATAAATTAATCACTCAGTATTGAAAAGTTAACCTTATACTAAGATAAGCAATAATAAAACACTTTCTGTTACCCAAAAATATGATAAACATAACTGCCACTGCCAAGTATTTTTTATTCTCAGTTACAAGTAGTATTTCTGTCATTCTATTGAGTATGATTTCTATCAGCAATGTTTTTCATATTCAGGGATCATATCCTACAAAAGTCATCCCAATAGCAAAGTCAAATAAAAATGTTAGAGGCCCTGCATGGATGAGTAAGGCACTCTTGGCAAAGCTCAAACTTAAAAAGAGTATATGACAGGTGGAAGCAGAAACAGGTAACCTGGGAAGAATACAGAGACACTGTCTAAGCTTGCGAGGAATGGCTGTGTTCAAAGTGTTTTGGACAGCAATGCAAAGTCTACTTTTAGGCCTGTTACTAGCAGTGTGCCCCAGGAATCAATATGAGGTACATGAGGTTCAGTATCTACATTAATAATCTAGAGAATGGGGCAGAGTGTAGCCTCAGTAATTTTGCAGATAACACAGAAATAGGAGGATTGGTTGATACATTAGAGGCTTGGGCTGCCATCCAAAGGGACCTCAGGAGTCTGGAGAAATGGGCTATCAGCAACTTTATGAAGTGTAACAAGCATAATTAGAAAGCAGCTTTGCACAAATGGCTCTGGGTGTCCTTGTGGGCAGCAAGTTGAACACGAGTCAGAAATATGCCCTAGACACAAAGGAGGTCAACATCTTCCCAGGTAGCAAGTAGAAGGAATGTTGCCAGCAGGTGAAGGGAGGTGATCCTTCCTTTTTATTCAGCAATGGTGAGTTCACTGGTGTACCATGTCCACTTCTGGGTTTCCCAGTACAAAGGAGATATGGACTTACTGGACCAAAACAATGAGGTACCATGAAGATATTGAAGGGACAGGAGCATCTCTCCTGCAAGAAAAGGCTGAGAGAGCTGGGTCTGTTCAGCCTAGAGAAGGCTCAAGGGGAAACTCACCAGTGCATATTTGCACCTGAAGGGAGGGTGTAAAGAAGATGGAGTTAGGCACTTTCCAATCACAAGACAAGAGGCAATAGAAACAAGGAAACAGAAGGGTCTGTTTAAAGCTGAAACAGCTTTTTAATATGGACACTGGAGCAGTTTGCCTAGAAATTGCTGTGGAATCTTCATCCTTGGAAATATTAAATAGCCATCTGGACATGATCCTATCCAACCTGATCTGAGTAGCATTGCTTGAGCAGGTACGTTGGTCTGGATCCAACCTCAACCATTTTGTGATTCTGTGATATTTCATTCATGGCACTTAGTGTTTGTGTTTCTTCCACCCTAGGTGGACTGTGATTGATAATCACCTTGTATGTTTTTCTATATTTCATCGATGGCGTTCTGAAGCAACAATATTTCTAATAATTCAGGAAAAAATAAAAGGCAAGTAAACAGAAATAAATAACAAACAGGAATCAAGAATGCTTCACCTAAAAATTCTGTTCCTCTAAACTTTAGAGGAAACAATTTTGTCATAATACAATAGCAGTTTCAGTGAAAAATGTTCTTTGGAATTCACTGCATATGTAACACAAAGGATGTTGAAAACACGCAACTAAAGAACTTTTTATTCTCCTAAAAATCATAACTGTGTTAAGACTCAGTGACATTAAAGGAAATAACAAAGTTAGAGCAAATCTTACTGGTTCTGCACATTTTTATTTTTCTTTTTATGAGGCAATAACAGCTAAGAGATACTGAAAAAATGCTATTTCCTGAAAAAGGAAATATTTCAAGAAAATGCCAAAAAATCATAAATGGCATGGATTTAAAATGTTATCTTCTGGATTTAAATTTAAGCATGATTATGGATTAGGCATTTATGACCTCTATGTAACCAAACATGAAGAAACATAAAAATCTCATCACCAAGATTCTTGAATATTCATGGAAGGTACACCTCTGAAGCCAACACAAATTTTTCAATGATCTGATCAGGCTTTGACCTGGCCTTTCATAATAACAACTTAATGAAGCATGAGAATGAAGACACAGGGTATCACTACAGGCTTGAGAATTCCTAATTCCGTTCAAGCTAATCATAGTATCATAGAATGGTTAGGGTTGGAAAGGACCTTAAGATCATCCAGTTCCAGCACCCCTGCCATAAGCAGGGACACCCCACACTAAACCATGCCACCCAAGGCTTCGTCCAACCTGGCCTTGAACACTGCCAGGGATGCAGCACTCACAACTTCCTTGGGAAACCAATTTCAATGCCTCACCACCCTAACAGGAAAGAATTTCTTCCTTACATCCAATCTAAACCTCCCCAGTTTAAGTTTAAACCCGTTACCCCTTGTCCTGTCACTACAGTCCCTAATGAAGAGTCCTTCCCCAGCATCCCTATAGACCCCCTTCAGATACTGGAAGGCTGCTAGGAGGTCTCCATGCAGCCTTCTCCTCTCCAGACTAAACCATCCCAGCTTTCTCAGCCTGTCTTCGTATGGGAGATGCTCCAGTCCCCTCATCATCTTCGTGGCCCTCCTCTGGACTTGTTCCAACACTTCCATGTCCTTTTTATGTTGAAGACACCACAACTGCACACAATACTCCAGGTGAGGTCTCATGAGAGCAGTGTAGAGGGGCAGGATCACCTCCTTTGACCTGCTGGTCACGCTCCTTTTGATGCAGCCCAGGATGCGGTTGGCTTCCTGGGCTGCAAGTGCACACTGCAGTCAGCTCATGCTCATTTTCTCATCGACCACCACCCCTAAGTCCTTCGCCACAGGGCTGCTCTCAATCTCTTCTCTGCCTAACCTGTAGGTGTGCCTGGGATTGCTCCCACCCAGCTGTAGGACTTTGACTTTGCTTTGTGGAATTTCATGAGGTTGGCACTGGGCCACCTCACAAGCATGTCAAGGTCCATCTGGATGGCATTCCTTCCCTCCAATGTATCCACCGAACCACACAGCTTGGTGTCACTGGCAAACTTACTGAGGGCACACTCAATCCCACTGTCCGTGTCAGTGCCAAAGATGTTAAACAAGACCAGTCCCAACACCAATTTCTGAGGGGCACCACTTGTTACTGACCTCCAGCCGGACACTGAGCCATTGACCACAACTCTGCGTGTGGCCATCCAGCCCGTTCTTTATCCACTGAGTGGTCTACCTATCAAATTGATGTCTCTCCAAATCACAGCTTAATGAATAAAACAATACTTTTGCAAATTTCAGGATTTTAAATCTTTTGGGTTTTTTTTTCTCTTTTTTTTTTTTTTTTTCTGACAGCAAAATAAATTGCTAAATATTTTGGTCAAAGAAATTTGAATTTTTAAGTGGAAAATTACAGAAATCCTACATCTTGCAAATTTAGAAGTACTAGAGCACTGTAAGGGAGAATGGACCACTTTTGACAGTGTACAACCTCTTTTGCAAAGTGAACTTTATAAAATAATGAAAAGGCCTCTTTTTTACTGTTTGCAGTCTAAGGAAGTGAAAATGGCAAGGCAGAAATGCACAGCTGCTTAAAAGTCACTTCTCCAGCTACTGGTCAAAGTTAACCTTTGCTAGCAAATATAAATTTCTTACTCTCATATAACCCCAGAGCAAAACCCCAACAAATCCATGCATGTATTTTCTATTTTCTTCTTCAAGCTTTGGGTTTTTAAATGTGTATATGGGAGTACAACACGGTAATAGTTACAAAATAATTAGTCTTTACAAATAGAGTGCTATGCGTTTGATTCCGTAACTGGGTCTCTGAAATGTGCATGAGACTTTGGGTGATGAACACAAAGACTAACAAATAAGTTATAATTTGAGGTCTTCTGTAAGAAATCTGCTCCATTTCTATGGATGGCAAATCATGTTTGTACATACTGGGTATTTTAAGTACAGTTTAACAGGCTGTATTTTGATCCTGGCAGCCTAGCCTTTCTGAATTTGTTCCCTTTTCCATGTCTGGGAACAAATAGAGGATGTTACCTTAAACTTACAAACATTTATCTCACCTCAATTCGCACACACATTACATGCCTTCTGTGCTGAAGCAAGTACAATATGGTTTAAAAACAGAAATAAAATTATTAATTACTAAAAATTATTAATTATACTTCTTGATAACCTAACAATGGTCTTGGGAGTCTGGGGAGGTCCCTGCTCACTGGAAGCTATCCAATATTAATCCAAGCTACATAAAGGGTGTGAGGGAACTATAGACCTGTAAGTCCAACTTCCATTACTAGAAAAATTACAGAAAAGATTATAGTGGGTTGAGATTGTACTGGATTATACTGAAAGGCATTTAAAGAATGCTGAAATCATCAGGCTTAGCCAGCATGGGTTCACAAACGGAAAAAGTCCAGATTAACTGCTTTGATATCCTATGATAAGGTCAACTATGTAGTGAATAAGGAAAGGAGGTGTAGGTAGTTTTTCCAGATTTTATTAAACCTTTAATACTGTCCCCCAGAATCCTTCTGGAAAAGTTATCCAGCTGTGGGATTAGTGAGTACATGGTGTGCTGGGCAAAGAACTGGTTGAAGGGCAGGGCTCAAAAGGGTTGTAGTGAAAGGGGCTGCATCTTGCCAGCCTTCAGTCAGCAGTGCTGTTCCTCAGGGTTCAATACTAGGGCCAGCTCTATTCAAGATATTCATTAACAATCTAGATGCTTTATGCCTCTCAGTGTTTAAAATGCATTTGGACAATGCTATTAATAGCGTGCTTTAAGTTTTGGTGAGCCCTGAAGTAGTCAAACATCTAGACAAGGTATCACTATAGGTCCCTTCCAGCTGCAATTCTAAAGGAGCAACAGTGGGCATTCTGTGTTGGCCATTTTCCTTGTAGGCCTGAATTATCATGTCCATTTCATAGAATCATAGAACAGCAAGGGTTGGAAAGGACCTTAAAATCATCTAGTTCCAACCCCCCTACCATAAGCAGGGATGTCACCCAAGGCTCTGTCCAGCCTGGCCTTGAACACTGTCAGGGATGGAGCAATCCCCAGGCAACCCATTCCAGTGCCTCACCACCCTCAGAATAAAGAACTTGTTCTTTATACCCAATCTGAACTTCTCCTGTTTAAGTTTTAAACTGTTCCCCCTTGTCCTATCACTACACTCTCTACTGAAGAGTCCCTCCCCAGCATCTTTATAGGCCCCCTTCAGATACTGGAAGGCTACTAGGAGGTCTCCATGCAGCCTTCTCCTCTACAGGCTGAACAGACCCAACTTACAATTTAGGTCTCACAAGAGCAGAGAGGCAAGTTCACCTCCTTTGACTTGCTGGTCACGCTCCTTTTAATGTAGCCCAGGATACAGTTGGCTTTTTTGGGCTACAAGTGAACACTGAAGCCATCTCATGTTCAGGTTTTCATTGACCAACACCCCCAAATCCTTCGCCGCAGGGCTGCTCTCAATCTCTTCTCTGCCCAACCTGTAGGTGTGCCTGGGATTGCTCCCACCCAATTGTAGGACTATGACTTTGCTTTGTGGAATTTCATGAGGTTGGCACTGGGCCACCTCACAAGCGTGTCAGGGTCCATCTGGATGGCATTCTTTCCCTCCAGCATATCCACCAAACCACACAGCTTGATGTCATTGGCAAACTTACTGAGGGCGCACTCAATCCCACTGTCCGTGTCAGTGCCAAAGATGTTAAACAAGACCTGTCCCAACACCGATTTCTGAGGGACATCACTCATCACTGACCTCCAGCCGGACACTGAGCCATTGACCACAACTCTGCGTGCGGCCATCCAGCCAGTTCTTTATCTACCGAGTGCCCCACCTATCAAATGGATGACTCTCCAATTTAGAGACAAGGATGTCATGTGGGACAGTGTCAAATGCTTTGCACAAGACCAGGTAGATGACATCAGCTACTCTGCCCGTGTCCATTAGTTCCGTAGCCCCATCATAGAAGACCACTAAATTGGTTCAGGCAGGATTTCCCCCTAGTGAAGCCATGCTGGCTGCCACCAAGCACCTTGTTGTTTTTCATGTGCCTTAGCATGCCTTCCAGGAGAATCTGCTCCAAGATTTTGCCAGGCACAGAGGTGAGTTTGACTGGTCTGTAATTCCCCAGGTCATACATTTTCTCCTTCTTGAAAATGGGGGTTGTATTTCCCTTTTTCCAGTCCTCAGGAACTTCACCTGACTGCCATGATTTTTCACATACAATGGCCAGTGGCTTAGCGACTTCACTCACCAGCTCCTTCAGGACCCGTGGATGGATTTCATCTGGTCTCATGGACTTGTGTATGTTCAGGTTCTTAAGATGGTTTCTAACCAAATCCTCTCCTACAGTGGGCCAAAGGTCTCCATTCTCATAGTCCCTGCATCTGCCTTCCAAGACTTGGGTGGTGTGGTCAGAGCCTTTGCCAGTGAAGACTGAGGCAAAGCACAAGTCCTATGAACAGCAATTGAGAGAACTGGAGTTGTTTAGCCTGGAGAAAAGGAGACTCAGAGGTGACCTTATCACTCTCTACAACTTCTTGAAAGGAGGTTGTAGACAGGTGGGGGTTGGTCTCTTTCACCAGGCAGCAACGGACAGAACGAGAGGACACAGTCTCAAACTGCACCAAGAAAGGTCCAGGTTGGATATTAGGAAGAAGTTTTTCACAGAAAGAATAATAAAATATTGGAACAGTCTTCCCAGAGAGGTGGTGGAGTCACCATCCCTGGATGTGTTTAAAAAGAGACTGGATATAGAACTTGATGACATGGTTTAGTGGAGGTGTAGGGCATGGGTTGGACTTGATGATCTTGGAGGTTCCTTCCAACTTGGTGATTCTGTGATTCTGTGAAGTCATTGAGAACCTCAGCCTTCTCCAAATCTAGGGTAGCCAGTCCTCCTGATAGCTTCTGGAGGGGGCCTGTGTTTTCCCTAGTCTGTCTTTTATTCTCTATGTACCTGTAGAATCCCTTCCTGTTACCTTTCACATCCCTAGCTATGTTTAATTCTAACTGGACCTTAGCAATTATTTTTTTTTTTTTTTAATATGTCTGAAAGCAACATCCTTTTTTTCCTATGCAGCCATGTTCTGGGCCTTCCATCAGTCCCTGTCTCCTTGTCTAGTTCTACAGGAGTTACATTGCAGCAATCAGAGCATGGGCAATGGCCATGTCACAAGCGGTTGGTGACATAGCTGGTGTATGGAGGTTATGGAAAGGGAACAGGCAAGGCTTAAGGCAAGCTGGTGGCTTAGAAAAGGCTGAAGTGAGAGGACACTACTTGCCCATGGCAGGAGAGTTGGAACTAGATCATCCTTACAGTCCCTTCCAATTCAACCATTGTGTTTGTATGACAGCGAAAGGGACAGAGCCACAGGCAAGAAGGCAGGGACTGCCTGTGGTGCAGCAGATAGTGGCTGCCCCTTCTCTTCTTTTAGAGCCAGCAGCCCAGAAGAGCACACAACCAGACCATGAAACACTCCTGTCCTCAGTCAGACAGATTTGCAACTTTCTGGCTTGTGCTATATTCAAGCTTTTGGCACCCACCCTGTCAATGCAGCAGCCAAATCACAGCCTGCAGCACGCTGGTGGCAGCCCATGCTACTGTGTGGTTGATGACATGGACAGCCCAAGGCAGGTGTCTGCTGGCTGCCAGGGAGAGATGGGACTGGCAGCCTTCACAGGAGGCTGGGAGAGTTCTGAGTGGGGGTTGCCTGTAGTGACCAAGGGTGACTGCTCCCATTCTTTGTTGATACTGTCTGGTTTTGCACAGCCTCAGGCCCAGAGAGGGGCACAACTAGAACACAGTGCACTCCCATCCCCTTCTTCCTCAGCCCCACAGCCAGAGATTTCTGCAGCTTTCTACAAGGCCACTGAATAAGGGACAAACACGCACAGCCCCAGTCTGCAGCACACCGTGGTCTCACAGGCAGCTGGAAGCTACCCTTAACCATAGACAAGGGGAGCTCTGCAACACCTACCTTCTATGTCTGAAACTTTCCTTGAAATAAAGTTTCTGATTTATACACACTGGCTGTTTCTTCTGGCTTATGTGTTTTGTTTTTTTGTTTTGGGTTGTTTTTTTTTGGGGGAAGCCATTTGAGCCTTTCCTTATGTGACAAGAGCCAGGATTTATTAAAGCTGGCAGCATGCATACGTCAATGGCATCCCAATGACCATTTACCTCACTTCCATGCTCATAGCTGAGATCTCCCTTCCACCCAGTCTTAAATGTAACTTGCTTAATTCACTGATTCGTCAATCTGATATCAGCAGATAAACAGAGACAGTTTCATCTTCATGAACTCTGCAACCTTTAAGAGGCATTTAGCCATTACCAAAAAGATAACCTAATTACTTCAAAATGTGATCGAATCATCTGAACGTCAAACTGCAAGACAGATAAACATATAATGCAGTCATGGAATGGAATAATTATAAATTCTTTCTGAAATATCACTTAAAATGTGTGTATAAGCATTAATTAATCACATTTTTTATTCTTACAAGCTGGATACATTTTTTCAGTGACCTATAATAAAAAAAAAAATTGTTGTTCTAATACACAAACTTAATTATGCTAACTTCCTTTGACAGTAGGAAAACCTAAAATTCCAGTTTTATATTAGATAAATACAACCACTCTTCATAGAATTATAAAACTTGTCTGCTTATGGAAAACATTTGAAACTGACTTTCATATAAAATTTCCTGATGAAAAAAAAATCCACTTTCATTTTGCATAAGAATAATAGGAATATGGCTTCTTTCTCTTTATGCTGCAACCAACTGAAATACTATGAATAAACATTTGATGTTTCATCTCCAAATTTTTATATTTTTCTTTTATGTCATGATTTTTTTCTGAACAAATCACTAATTTTTGATTTACATTTTACAAGATACCTTTACACAAAATTTAAAATTAACATTGAAAATTTCAATTTTTCTTTCAAAACTTCTGCTCTTTCTATATGAAGACACTTTTTTTGTGAAAATCATATTGTATTTAAACACTCCTTAACAGCATGGGTTATATTTTTCACTAATTCTATTTTAAAAATTTACATTTATCAGAAATTACAGTGTTAGTTACAGATTACAAATAAAAAGCCAAGTGCTTCCAAGTATCAGAAGAATGATGTTCTGAACCTTCTCCAGGTTAGAACAATGTGGGATAAAAGTCACTATTTTTCAAGTAGCTTTTCTATTTTTTTTTTCCTAAAGATTTTAAAGCTAAACAGATAAACTCATCAACAAAGACCTTCAGAGTATTTGCTGCAGTTTGATTTCATGTAAGAATATGAAACACTATTATTTATTCCAAAGCTGACTCAAACCTTATTCTATGTTACTAAATTTAGGTCACAATTTCACAGTGGTTCTAAGTGTCTTATAATCTGTATGGAACCAGGAAAGATACCTTACTGATCTTAGGTGACCAGAATACTGTGCATTGCGATCCAAACCCAAACAAACCAAACCGCAACTGCTTGCGCCTGTCTTAAAAGCTACAGGTATTGCATTTTTGAAACTTCCCATCTCCTACTTTCTTGTTATAAGCTTGTCAGAAACAACCAAAATACTTCTTTATTATCACTGGAGACTGAAGAAGTAAACTGGAAAAAATCTCAACTCAGCTCTGAACACTGACAAATATTTCTGAAATGCAGAATCCTGCTGCTGCTGCCTCTCACCTACTGAAAAAGAACACATTATTCTGAAACTGGTATTGAGTTTGCAGAATGTTTTCCATATTAAAATAAAAGTGAGGTAGTATAAACTGTAAGGGAAGTGTACCCGTGAGTTTTGAGCATTTATTTCATATGATCTTGCAATGCCTTCAAAAGTGGTGGAACAAGGTTGTATATGAAAATGGACTGAGTCAATCATTTTGAAGTCAGAACCATTTCAATATCAGATGTATTTTCCACAGTCACTCTCGAAAAAGGATGAATAGAAATATGCAAGTAACAAGCGATATATGTTGTCAGTGCTGGGGGCTGAATGAGACCATGCAAATTACTACCTTGAATACACATTTCATCATATTTTAACATTGCTCTGTGTATGGCAGAGATTTCTTAGGCTGATGCTATACACAGGTTAGAATTTCCTGTATGTATATAGAAGCATTAATCAATTCTTTACTTAAGTTGCTTAATTAATCACCACACTACAGGATTCTGATTAAGCAATATGAACTCATAAAATATGTCCTGAAAAACTGGTACACTACAAATTGTCCCTTTTTATAAACACATTTAAATATAAGATTCTTTATGAATTAATTCACTTTCCTCAGAACCCTTTACTACTCTAAACTATGCATTTTAGCTGCTTGTATTGAGTTTGCTTGCTCCAGGTATATGGGTTTTCATTACTTGAAAATTATTAACCTGACCAGCTCACCACTGATGAAAGACTTTCTTCATATTCAGTAGAATTTCCCTTTCTATCAATATTGATATTGTTGTTCAAGTAGTTTTTGTTTTTTTTTTTAAAAAGCAGTGCTTCCAACCAAAGAATATTCTAAATATTCTACTTAATATACATAAATACAGCCTACTTTAGATTTATTTATTGTCATTTTCTGGAATAATAATAAACACATTTTGTGTATATTAAAAAAAAAAAAAAAAAAAAA
>NDXB01001819.1:46099-63352 GCA_002631895.1 Agapornis roseicollis | reverse complement strand
CCATTTTATAGGAGGGGAAAATAGTCTTATTTTAGTTAAATAAAAAAAAAAAAAAAAAAAAGCAAAACACCCCAAACAAATATAGGAAGTCAGGTAAAATGTTAACTGTAGAATCTGATGTGACTCCACATAGAATCACAGAACAGTATGGGTTGGAAGGAACCTTCAAAGGTAATCCAGTCCAGCCCACCCTGCAATGAGAAGGGACATCGTCAAGTAGACCAGGTTGTTCGGATCACTTAATATGACTTGATTCACCTTCTTTTGCATAGATTAGTCACTTGAATTCTGCTTCTAAAAAAATATGCACTGGTAGAAATTGCTATCTAACAATAAATTCAATAACAACAACAAAAAAACAGCAAAATTGCTCAACATCTAGTTGCCTGAATACAGAGGTGGAAACAAAATCAAAGCATGCATCACAGTCTCCAGGTTCACATGGTAGTTTTGATTTTTGATTTCATTTGAAATTCCAATTTTATTGAGCAAAAGTCACCCTTGATCTAATTCGGGGGAAAAAAAAAAAAAAAAAAAAAAAAGGAGTTGTTAGTAGTTATATACTGGATATAATGATTTGGACATAGATCCTTCGTGAAGACGTGGATGGGCTTATGCTCGTAGTCCCAGAATTAGTCCAGTGTTTGCTCAAGGAAAACGTNACCGTGAATTAAATCGGGGGAAAAAAAAAAAAAAAAAGAAAGCAATGAAGTATTTCTGTTATGTTTACAGACAGTAATATACAGATATCATTAAGAATTAAACTGCTTTCTGCATGAATGTGTACAAGCAATTCAACAAAGATGTTTAATGCCTACAGGAGAAGTAGGATGCTTTTCCCATCTTTAGTGCATAGGTATTTGGAAAGCCATTCTATATTCTCTATTTTATGCAAAGTGACTAGCAAAAGTCAAAAGGATTTCTAGGGAGTAAATAATTTACAGCAGTTAGCCCCACTTACTAAAAAAAGGTTTCACAGAGATTAAAAACCTATGATAAACTACTAACACCTTCTTACCTAAACTTCTTGCAAAATTATGTGCTTGACAACCTTACTTTAGCAGCAACTTTACTCCTTACATTAGAATAAAATTTGAAAACAAAACAGAAACAAAAACTCAGAGAGAAAGTCACAGAAAATGTAAATGTCTATTATCTTTATACAAAAGTTTTTATGAAAAGGGTGAGCTGAAATTCTTCATAGCAGTCTTTTTCCATGTTTATGAAAAAAACAAAAAAAAAAAAACCCACAAAACCAAAATCAACAGCAAAAAAAGACAAAACAACAAAACCAAACCTATTATGTAAAATAAAAAAGTTATCCTTTTTCTAGAAGCTTCTTTTAAAACAACACTGTAAGATAACTAAACTAAATTCTATCTCTGCTCCTAAAACACTTTTTTTTTCTTTTTTCTTTTAATTCCCAAACTATTGAGCTTCATCATAGATCCTTTTGTCTCTTTCTCTGAAGAGTCATGAACACCTAATTTACAGCTAGGAGAGGTAACAAGATATCAGACCTAGGTCTACCTGTAATCTACTTGAGCATTTCTCCCTACAGTCTAAAGTATAGATATGTCTTATAAACACTAGCAAACTTAATTCTTCATAATAATGGACAAAAATGAAATCAGGGAAATTTATCTGATTTCTCTGAAGACTATTGATCTAACAGTAATGAGAACAAAATACTGGGAATATCAAGATCCAATTTAACATCTTGTCAACAGGCTGAGTATTGCTGTGTAATGTTAATATGAAAAAAGGAACATGGTTAAATGGATATAGTGGTAGGGGTACATTCATCTGAGTTAATGTTACATGACCTGGGTAACCAAAGATTTCTTTACCTAGAAGACTTCATAATCTAATTCATGACAAAATCAGATGTAACATTGTAAATTATATTGAATTACAAGCTTGATTGAACAGTGAGCAAGCATCAAATCTAACAATGTATTATATTTAGTACATTACAGCATGGTGAATTTTTCCATTGTATTGATACATACAATGTGTATAAATAGACAAAAGCAAACAAAAAAGTGCTCCAACTTTTTTCATCATTTCATTTTTCTTAATATAACATGTCCTACTTTTTGAAGTTGTTTATATTACTGATAGTTTCACAGTAAGATTTCTCTTTTGTGAATTATCAGCTTATATTTCCATAGCTTGATGCAGAGAATGTTTTATTCTCCTAATGAGCAGCAAAGCCAAAAAAAGCTATGTTTGATCTCTGGGTAAATTTGAAAAACGTTAATGCAGCTAGAATTCATATAACTTCAGTTGTACCCTGTATTTTTAGTTTAGCGCTAACTTTTAACACTAGTTAATACTAAATGAACATGAGATAAATCTTTTGAGATTACAATAATTCTATTCCCTGGGTCAAAATGTTTCATTTTTCAAGATCTTCAGTGCTTTTATGATTAATTTTGAAATTGAAATTTTCTAGAGCTCTTGGGGTTTGAAAAGAATAGTAAAATGGCCCAGTCCCATTAATAATAATGTACTTTTAATGAACTGTTGTTCTTAAAGTAACCCCCAAACTTTCAAATAATTGTAATTTTATTCTAAAAATAGAATTTTAATTAAATTCTTCTTGAATAAAAAAATATTCAAAGACTATGAGGTGGCATTTCCTTTGGACATAAAAATGTGTTTCTTTCTTTCAAGGGGGAGCCAAAGATTATACTGATATTTAGCAATTAAGTTATAGTAACTTAAAATTTGAACTTTATTTATTTATCTTCATAAGAAATTATCTAAAATACTTTCACTTCAGCATTTATTGATTGTCCCATGCATGGTGACATTCAAAGAGATCACCCAGTATCGTATAAACAGTGTCTTAATTAAATTTTTGCTTAGCTGCCAGTTTTCAGGTGTGGTTATCCTCTTTCAGGATTGATGTTTACGTATAAACCATACAAGAAACTTCTACCTGTTCATATTATAAAACTACCAATATCAAAGATATCATACTTGTAAAGCACATCATCACGGAACAGATAAGGCTGGAATAGATCTCTGGTGTTAGGTTGTCCAACTCCCCTGCCCAAGCAGGACCATCTTCAGAAAGTTGCCAAGGATCATGTCCAGATAGCTTTTGGATATCTCACAGAATCATAGAATTATTAGGGTTGGAAGCGACCTCTGGAGATCATCCAGTCCAACCCTTCTGAGGTTACAAAGGAATGCATTCAGGTAGGTTTTAAATGCTCCATGACCCCCCTGGGCAGCCTGTTCCAGGGCTCTGCCGTTCTCAATGTAAGGAAGTTTATCCTTGTATTGAGGTGAAACTTCTTATGTTTTAGTTTATCGCCATTGCTCCTTGTCCTGTTGTTGACTGCCACTGAAAAGAGTGTGGCACCATCTTCCTGGCACCTACCTTTGAGATATTTGCATGCATTAATGAGATCCCCCTCTGAATCTTTTCTTCTCTTAGACTAAACAGGCCCAGCTCCTGCAATCTCTCCTCATAAGAGAGGTACTCCAGACACCTAATCATCAATTCATTTGGTATCCAGGTTTCCTGGATTGGTTTCCAGGATTAGCTGCTCCATCACCTTCTCAGGAATGAAGATGAGACCTGACAGATCTGGAGTTCCCTGGGTCCTCCTTCTTGCCTTTCTTAAGATAGGAGCAACATTTCTTTGCATGTAGTCCTTGGGCATCTCTCTTAGTCACCATGATATTTTTGAAGATGGTAAGTGGCTTTGCAATGACATCAGACAGCTCTGTTAGCACTCCTGGGTACAACTTGAGGCCTATGGACTTACACATATCCAGGTTGCTTAGATATCCCTTAGACTGTTCCTTTTCTACCAGTGGTGTGACTTCCCTCCTCCAGATGTTGCCCCTGGTTTCAGATATCTGTGATTTCTCAAGACTAATCTTGCTAGTAAAGGCAGAAGCAAAAAAGGGCATTCAGTAACTCGGCCTATTCCATGTCCTGTTTCATCAAGGTCCCCACCTAATTTAGCAGCGGGATCACATTTTCCTTTGTTATCCTTTTGCTAATAATGTATAAAAATGGTCAGAGGGATAGAGCACCTCTCCTGTGAGGAACAGTTGGGACAGTTGGAATTGTTCAGCCTGGAGAAGATTCCAGAAAGACCTTATTGAGGCCTTTTAATCCTTATAAGGGGCCTGTAAGAAAGAATCAGAAATAGTTTTTAGCAGGGCCTGTTGTGATAGGATGAGGAGTGATGGTTTTAAACTAAAGGAGGGGAGATTCAGGCTGGATGTGACAAAAAAAATCTTTGCAATGAAGGTGGTAAAATACTGGCACAAGTTGCCCAGAGAGGTGAAGCCAACAGAGCTATCTTCTACCAGCAAATATCAAATACTTGCTAAGCTAAGTTACATATTAATAGTTCCAATTCATGTTCCAATAATTTAATTTCTTTGTTACTAATTTTCTAATAAACATCAATTTCCAACTTTTTCTCTTTGATTCTCCTGAGGCAGGTAGCAATGATATTTGTAGAATATTAGTAATTACTTTTGTTTTATGAAGCCTTTCTGTGGGAAACATACACTAGTTACCCAATATACATCAGCACTGAAGACTAAGCTCTGGATATAAGCTACAAATCACCTATAATTCTTACATGAGCAAAAATTCCACTTTGACCAGGAGAGTTCTGCTTACAGACTGAAGGTCAAAGCCCTATAACCAGCAGAAGGAACAACTTCTGTCTGCTTGCATCATGGAGGTAATAATAATTTTACCTGTCAAGACTTCCTGGAGGTTTTGCAAAGTAAGCTGTACACATACATTGGAAGTAGTAGGACACTCCTATTGTGAGTGCTGAACTGGAGGCACAGCTGAAGTGAGATAAAACTTTAATATGATTTTGCTAAACATAAATATGTCTATGAAATATTAATAGAAAAGTTGTAGTCAGTTTCACATGAAACACAGTGGGGCAACATGATCTAGAACCATTTTTTATGCTTAGCAAAAGATACTTGAACATATAGAGGCTTATCCTCTAGTATAATATTTATTTCCCTGCTACCTTGTTAGATTAACTAGTTCAGACTCATTCTAGAATTCAAACATGTTATTAAAAGTCAAGAGCTGATGTCAATAAACTGGGTGGTAAGGTGAACGCACAAGAATGGAGCGCCATTGTCCTGGCTTAACCCCAGCCAGCAACTAAGTACCATGCAGTTGCTTGGTCACCCTCCCTTTCTCAACTCCCCAGGCAAGATAAAAAGTAGTATTGAAATAATCCAAACCCCACAGATTGAGATAAGAAGAGTTTAGTAACTAAAAGAAAGTACAAATGTAATACTAATACTGCTACTAATGAGGGAAATAACAAGGAGAGAGGTACAAAGCTAAAAGGGGAAAGGAAAAACCACAATAAACAGCAGTGATTGTGAGAACCTGGACATTAATCTTGTCTCAAACATCATTTACATTCTGTAGGGCGAGTCAGAGACAGGAAACTGCATTTGTCTCAGGCACCATCTGCATTTGACCATGGGAGACCTTGAGCATAAAGAAAGCAAATAACAAGGATGTTGGCTATCAATACTGTGTAGATAGGATTGTTCTGACTCCTTTGTTTGAGGCTGATAATTCTCCACAGGAATGTGAAAGGATGACTCGAGGATGCACTGACACAGAGGATACAGGCAAAAAGCAGACTTCACAATATGAGGGACAATGATCACCCGGAGGACCCCCGGGGAACCCCAGTTTTGGAACTGTGCAAGTGCTCACTAAACTATGCCCATCATTACCTTAGTAATGCCTCTCTGCATTTCATATGCAAACTATGAATAACACCCCAAAAGAATTCGAACACGAAAGTGGAGGGCTCAAGTTAGAAGAAGAACTGTAACCACCATAAATACCACGGGTGAAGAGGACCAACAAGGCATCCCTGAATCCATGAGTGGTGATACTTCTTTATCTCTTTCTCTCTCTCTCTTTTTCTTTCTCTTTTCTCTCTTTTCCACTGAATACTGATTAGACCTAAGTAAAAAGGCATGGCACTGGACTTGCTGACCCAATCAATGATTGTTGAGTTACTCTATCTTACCATTTGCCTTGTATTTTGTATTAATAAATCATAAAACTGGTTGGTTGGTGTTGTTTCACCTTAATTCAGTAGAAGGGTATCACAAAATTGTTGGTCCCAAGGGGAAGGAGGTCATCCTAAACAACAACTTTTGGGTCATGATAGTAATGCACAATACAATTGCTTACCACCTGCTGACTGATACCCAGCCTGATCCAAGCAGCGATCTGCTCTACTGTGTAACTCCCCCCAGTTTATATACTAGGCATGATGTTCTGTTGTATGGAATGCCCCTTTGGCTAGTTTGGGTCAGGTGTCCTGTCTCTGACCCCTCCTAGCTTCTTGTTCCCTGATAAAGGCAGGCTGGGTCCTGGCCTACATCTCCAGGGACATTACCAGCTCAGACAGAGTTGCAATTATTCCGCTCTACTCAGCAATTCTCTGGCTGTCTTTGGAGCACTATGTCCAGTTCTGGTGACCACAGTTCAAGAAAGATATAGGCAGACAGGAGAGGGTCCAAAGGAAGGGTACAAAAATGACCAAGGAGCTGCAGAATCTGCCTTTTGAGGAAATACTGAAGGATTTAGTTTTTTTCTCTCTGGAGAAGAGAAGGCTATGGAGGAATACCTCATCACAGTATTCCAGTAATCAAAAGGCATCCATGAAAAGGAGAGAAGTTCTCTTCACATGGAGAAGAACAGGGACAACAGGTACAAGTTGTACTGTGAGAAGTTTCCTCACAGCATAACAAAGGAATTCTTTTACAATGAGATCAGTCACTAAAGCAGCCTCCCACAGATGTTGCAGAGCGTCCACCACTAGTGGTTTTCAAGAAGCCATTGGACAGGATGCTAGATAATCTTCCTTTCCCAAAAAAGTAGGACCAGACAATCTTTCAGTGTCTTCCAACCTCGCCTGTTCTGTGATTCTGTGGATTTGTTAAATATTAGAATTATTTAAAATCTAATATCTAAAGGATGATGATTTATCACTTCCTAGGAAACGAACTGAAAAAGTTAATTTATTTTCCAGTTTAAGTTACCATTTACACAGTTTGCTGTGTAACATATGGTGTAGTCCAGCATAAGTGGAACACAAAATAAACCAGACTGGTTTAATTCTCAGTTACTTGCAGCCAAGATATAAATGTTGCAGACTAACTGATCTGTGCAACTACCTCAGCACAGATAACTTTTTGCACTTTGTGAAAATAACTTTTGTCTGCTAAAGGTTATTGGTTCAGCTGCAGCATATACTTAGCTGTAGTGTTGAGCAAACATGCACATCCCAACATGAAGTCCAACCTAACAGCTTCTCTATGATTCAGAAATCTACAAGATATTCAAATTGATCAGAAAAGCTAGAATATTACAGACCTGTCACTTATCACTGAACTGAACTGATCATTTCTGAGCTGACTCTTGTACTATACACATTTGCCATAGTACTCCTCTCCCCCCCTCCCTTTTCTTTTTTTCTCCATTATTCAGGCCAATTCTCCATTATTTAGGCCAAGAGTTCCTGCTTGAGTTTACTAAAGACAGTTTACAATATTTCACACTAAATCAGGAATGAATAAATCCATTCAGAGAAAATCTGACTTTTATCTTGCATGATAATTTCGATACCCCAAGATACAAAGATGCCACAATCTAATTTTCAATTTCTGATATTAGTCATTCCTGTCACATTATAAGAGATACCTATAATCATGTTTGGTTTATGTCAAACAAGAGTTCTCAACAGGAACTGCAGTAAGAAATTAAAATAATGGGTCGTAGAGCAGCAGACTGCTGCGATGACAGCAAGCTAATTTCCAAGGCTTGAGAATTTAAAAAATGTTTTGACAACTAACAGTGAAAGCTTTCAAGCCAGTTCTACTTTCATAAAAAGTGTCACATTTTTTATTATGCATTCACAATCATGGATTTCTTCACAGGAAAGGGAATTAGCTATCCTGATTTATTTTTCATTACAAAGGATTGTCAGGTTTTTAAAATGCTATGCTTTAGTTTTATATTCACCCAATGTTAAACACACTAAGGGGCTTATATTAAATTTAGGCTATTAACTATTGGGGCCTACAAGGATGCTGGAGAGGGATGCTTTATCAGGGACTGTAGTGACAGGACAAGAGGGAACAGGTTGAAACTTAAAAGGGAGATTTAGGTTAGATATAAAGAAGTTCTTTAGTGTGACAATGGTGAGACACTGGAAGAGGTTGCCCAAAGAAGTGGTAAATGCTCCATCCCTGACAGTGCTCAAGGCCAGGCTGGACAGAGCTCTGGCCAACACGGTCTAATGTGAGGTGTCCCTGCCCATGGCAGGGGGCTTGGAAAGATGATCCTTAGGTTCTTTCTAGCCCTAACCATTCTGTGATTCTACAACTCTAAAATACGCCCATACTAAACAACAGGAAAGACTAGTAACTTTTCAGAACAAATTGCCACATACATTATTTGATGTATACATGGGAAACCACATATCACATACAAACTGATACATGGTAATTTTCCTCATGCAAGTAGTCCCATTGACTTGAAGTCCTACACAGAAAAATTAAGCCTGATATTAAGGTTATACTATACAGACCTACTGATGATTCTCACTGTAAAGTTCTGCAGCTCAGCTCCTTTTAACAATCCAGAACATTTGTCAGCAGTCAGCCCACATTTCAGGCACTAAGTTAACCTCATGCCCACCTTACATCCACCCTTACCTGCATATATGTGGGACTCTGGTGCACATAAAATGACTACTGATGGTAAGTCAGCTTCCATTTCCTGTTTTCTGACTTTCATTTTGTTTGTTTCCCCCCTTAGTGGTAGCTGAAGGCATTTCCTTAAAATTGGAAATTCAGTTCTCCTTAAGAATATCTAAGATTAACCCTAAGTTTCAGCATATTGCTCAGCTGCAGCTGAAGGTTTTGAAGGTTTGGTTTTAGCAGCTGCCTGCATTTATAAATATGTCTGGTGCTAGAATGTGTCAAGTCAGATCTGTATATTTTAAGTTTGAGACCTTCTATTATAATTTCACTAGTGTGGAGAAACATTATGTTCTGTTATGCTTCTGCAGCATGAAGTCTGAAAAATTGATTCACCCCACGCTTCTTAATGCCACCAAAAATGGACTCTAAAATATGAAACATTCTCTATTAAAACTGTGCAGAAATGTGCTGATGTCTTAAATCAACTCCTCTTCCCCTAAAGCTGAGAATCAAAAAATCTTAGTCTATTTTCAGTCACCAAACAATCCTCCCAAATTTGGGGTATCAATTAGAAGTTTCTCATTGTTATTTGCATACTGAAATTAAAGCATACCTCAGACATAACTGTAATGCATACATAAATACAGGATGTATTCTACAATAGATTAGATTGGTTTTGTATACTGGACCACAGATTGTTACGCAGTTTGATTACTAAGAATGAATCAGAATGAAACTTCCATATTTAACAGGGCATACATTAGCTTATTGATGACATACACAATGACGGCACCCAACATAGAAATTACATTATAGAATCATAGAATACTTAGGGTTGGAAAGGACCTTAACATCATAAGCAGGGACACCTCACACTAAACTGTGCCACCCAAGGCTTCATCCAACCTGGCCTTGAACACCGCCAGGGGTGGAGCACTCACAACCTCCCTGGCCAACCCATTCCAGCATCTCACCACCCTAACAGGAAAGAATTTCTTCCTTAGATCCAATCTAAACCTCTCCTGTTTAAGTTTGTACCCGTTACCCCTTGTCCTGTCACTACAGTCCCTAAGAGTTCATCCCCAGCATCCCTACAGGCCCCCTTCAGATACTGAAAGGCTGCTACGAGGTTTCCATGTAGCCTTCATTATGCTTTAATTCTGTTTAAGGCTACAGTAATGGGAACAGAATCAATAGAACCTGGCTAGTATGAGATCATGTTTCCCCACTAATATATGTCTAAGTAAGTGCTTATGCACAAAAGTGAAAATTGTGAGAACGATTAATCTGAAATTCTTACTGGCACCTTCTCCAGTCACTTAGGACAAAATGTGGGCACGTTTAAATTAAACCTTCATATCAAGTGATGCAAAACTGCAGAGCAGTATAAGCCATTTTTAAATATAACCACTGAAAGTATTTATGTACATCACAGATACTATTTGTGAGAATATTCTCACAGAGTTAAAAAAAAATTGTGTTATGTTTTCCAAAGTATATGACTGGCTTGCTCTAAGAAAAAGGACATTCAGGTCTTCTGAAAACTTCCTACAATCTATCAAGATGTGCTACAGCCTAGGGTTACATTTGATGAGACTGTTTTTGTGAGGGAAAAATAAAACAGAACTGCTAAGAAAAATAAAATTCGGAAAGCATTTGTACCGATAGGTTAATAAAGGTTCAAGGTATAAAACTTAAAGAATATAGTACCATTTAAATTGTATAAATTTTACTATCATCGTATTAAAATTGAATTGGGAAAAGAAAAAAAAAAGGGGGTTTCACTATTCTTCTAGGTCTTGCTGAAAAGCTGGTTGAAGTGGGATATGATGAACTCAGGAATATTGCTCTTACAGACTGTGATCACTAATGTCAAAATTAATTGGACATTCTGAAACAACATCAAAACCAAATAGAGACATAAATTAGAAAAAAAAAATATGAACTGGAACAAAACAGCCTAGGTCTGCAGTGTATCTTTAGGTCACAGAGCAGTCCCCTAATATCAAAATATAGTAACTCATAAAATTATTGTCATCTTAACACAAAGCTGGATTTTGGATTACACTAATTATAGTAAAATGCTGATCCAGAATTTTATCAAGCTTCTTTTTATTTTTAGGGAAAATAAATTAGGGAGCAATATTTTTGTATTGACACTAACAGTGTCCCATTGTTTAAACATTTTTTTCCTACAATTCTATTTACATGCACTTCATCCTTTCTCTCTAGTGATCCAGCTCTCTCCATCTTGTAACTAGGACATGATAACCCCTTTCAATTGTGCTTTTATAGTTCTAAGTAGGAAATGTTTTCTATTTTCGCTTATAAAATAAGCAGAGCTAATACTCCTTGTCTCTATCCATTCTATTCTGTATTCTTAATTTTTAATATCATGTACATATTCATTTTCATAGACGTTTTTGTCACAGATTGTGTTTCGCTAGGGAGGGATACTAGCGATTCCTAGGGATACTCAGTGATTCAGCAGTACTGCCAATACGAAACATTTTATTATTTATTTTACCTGGTTTATTTTATAAGATACCAGAATACTCTTATATTGATATGATTATTTACTATTTTGTCAAGGATTTTTTACTTTACAGTGAATAGGAATTACTTTGTAAACCACAATTTATGAAATTATTAAACTTATAATTTTTCATTATCTTTTTAACAAATATATTTTATATTTCAGTGTTATTATTATACATAATTGATATTAATGCTTTCTTGAAAGTATTCTTACAGAACATAAATATTATCTGACATAGCTATTTTTTTATGAATTGAGCATTAAGGAATGGAAAATCTAAAAATCAATCTACCCACCTACCAAGCATAGCTATCACAGAACAGAATTATTAGTGGTTTGACGTAATGAAAGTACATTGCTTGAGACAGTCTGAAAGTCTGTTTTGCATGCCGTGTTCCCTCTCATGATATGTACCATGCTGAAACGTAAATGAAGATGATGGAATTGTATTAATTTAGAATGCGAGATTTAGGACAGGACAGAACAGAGCAGAATATTTTAATTGGAAGTGACCTACAATGACCTCACCTGGAGTATTGTGTGCAGTTCTGGTGTCCTCAGCATACAAAGAACATGGAACTGTTGGAACAAGTCCAGAGGAGGGCCATGAGGATGATCAGGGGACTGGAGCATCTCCCATATGAAGACAGGCTGAGAGAGTTGGGGCTGTTCAGCCTGGGGAAGAGAAGACTGCGTGGAGACCTCCTAGCAGCCTTCCAGTGTCTGAAGGGGGCCTATAGGGATGTTGGGGAGGGACTCTTCATTAGAGACTGTAGTGACAGGACAAAGAGTAATGGATTCAAACTTAAACAGGAGAGGTTTAGATTGGATGTAAGGAAGAAATTATTTCCTGTTAGGGTGGGGAGATGCTGCAATGGGTTGGCCAGGGAGGTTGTGAGTGCTCCATCCCTGGTGGTGTTTGAGGCCAGGTTGGATGAAGCCTTGGGTGGCACAGTTTAGTGTGAGGTGTCCCTGCTTATGGCAGGGGCGTTGGAACTAGATGATCTTAAGGTCCTTTCCAACCCTAACTATTCTATGATTCTATGATTATCTAGTCCAACTGCCTGGCCATTTCAGGGTTGACAGAAAGTTAGAGAAAAGTAAGGGCATTCTCCATAAGCATCTTAAACACGCTTGGGGCATCAAACAACTCTCTAGGAAGCCTGTTCTAGTATTTAGCCACCCTATTGCTGAAGAAATCCTTCCTAATGTCCAGTCTTAACTTCCCCTGAAGCTGCTTTGAACAATTCCCATGTGTCCTATCTCTGATACCAGGGAGATCAGAACCTCCTTCTCTATCTCCCCTCCTCAGGAAGCTGCAGAGAGCATTGATGTTACCCTTCTTTGGACTAAGACCACAGACCAACTTCCTTTCCTAACTGAGACAGAGTGCCTGACATCCAAGCAGATGACATCAGGTAGACTGAGGTTCTGCCTTTAGTTGTCTCATTTTGCTAATCATAAAGCTTTAGTAAATACTTGATCTCAATGGTCTTTCTTTATTCCTGTCCAATTTACCTGAGTTTCAACAAACATAAATTTTAAAATATTCTAGCTGAATTTATTAGGTAATACTACTCTGTTAAGCAATACAAGAATTAGCCTCATTCTTTTCACAATTAGGTCTCCCAAAAATGCACAGAATTTTGCTTATATGGTAAAAGTTCTGAAAACTTGAAAGTTGCCATGACAGACGAAACTTACCCTCCAGATGAGTTCTTTTTATAAGATATGGAAGACATAAAATCAGACCCAATGTTAAAATATGTGTTTTAAACAGAAAAAAATAATTCTGTTAAGAATAGCTCTTAATTATGATAAAAACGCCACGTACTTTGAAGACCCTTTAAACCTTTTAAAAAAAAGCATTGATGTATCTCTTCACCATCAGAGTTTAGTAATGAATTTCTCTGTCAAATGTGCATCTTTTTTTAAAAGATACACAAAGTGTGTCATGCTTACCTTATGTAACTACCGCCATTGATTTAATGACATTACTTAAGAAATAAAATGAATAGGACTGCAGTTTCCATCTATAAATGCTGAGTATTTATTTTTTAGAACTAGAACAGACTTAGGATGCTCTATAATGATGGGGAAAAAAACTATATATATTCAAAAAAACAGTACTGACCTACTATCTGCTCTTTTCTCAAGCTATTTTCAGCATCTTCTGCACATTTACATTTTATAAGCAGGAAAGGAACATTTTTCTACACTGCTTTATAAAAAAATAGGGTCTGACTTTGGTTTCTGTCTGTCTAGAAGCATGCTTCATTGAATAAAACTTCAAAGACTAATAATTCACAGCCTGTCTTTTGGCTTGTGGCAAGGACTTGGCTTAGGTCAAACTCATAGTTTCAGTGCTTTTTTTGGAGGCATATTAAGAAAGTAGTATCAAGAACCTACAGTTTAAAAAACAGGATTAGAAGCAGTTCATCCTCTTGTAAAGTTCAGAAATCCCTACACAGGCCTTACACACACATATGTATCAGTGAAAATCCATGCTAAGCAGAATCAGCAGGGTGATGTTTCCCTGGTTATACATATTTAGGTGTTCCTTCTAAAAGTCTGCATGCATTTAAACTGTTTCCTATGAAAAAAATACTGTACTGAAGAATGTATCTTTATCAAGCCTAGTAATCTTTCTGTGATTCCTTTTGGCATCTTTTAAATAATTTTAACATTATTATGGTCTGCTTCATATTAGATTGTGTCTTTCCAGCACTAAGCTGCAAGCTCAAGCTACGGAACTAGAAAAGTAAAACTTTTTAGACAGCAACATGAATGGACTAAAGTCCAGTCTGCTAATCACTCTAATCATAGAAGTACAACTGAGACCAAACACAATCCCCACACAGAACAGCAATGGAAAGGCCTATCAGAAGTATCACAGCTGATTACTTTCAACTTAGGCAATTTAGGTTCTTATCAACTAACAGAATGCCTATGTGTAAACAGCATGACACAGAATAACCCTAGAGCTGATCCAGGATGAAATTCTGAATAAGATTTTTTTAAAGTACACAAATCAAAAGCAAACTAGCATAAATCCAATGAATAAATAAATCCACAGATGAAACAATGAAGTGTACAAAAGCAGCATCAAAAATTGCCATATCCAGTAGTTTAAAACCCACAGTCATAAAAGCTCCACTGTATTTAAAAATAGGTCATAATATACAAGAAGAGAAAAACAAAAACCAAAATCACAGCACTAGAAAATTTGAACATAGACAAGAAAAGTGCAAACTGTCTTTCACTCCATGATTCAAAGACAGCTAAAATACATTATGTAGCTTAGTTAAATATGAGAATGCAACTAAGACTGAAAGATTAAACATGTAAGAAACATAAATTAATTTTCATAACATATAAGTAAAGCAAACAGAATGATGATACACAAAATTGGGAAGACTTTGCAGAAGTAGGATCATCATAGTATTCTAAATAAAATTTTTAAAAAATCAGATGTGGAAACACCACTATATATGAAAAAGATGTCAGAACTATAATGTAAGTATGACATTTTAATACAACTAAGTATAACTTAAGTATTATTAAAGTCTTTAAGTATTTAATAGAATTAAGTATTATTTAAGTATTCAGAAATAAGACTAGACTTCTGTAACACCACTTTCAAATCAAACTGATATGGTAAATAAGAAAATGAAACCTGCAATACATTCATTGCAAGATCATAGAATCATAGAATAGTTAGGATTGGAAAGGACCTTAAGATCATCTAGTTCCAACCCCCCTGCCATAAGCAAAGACAACCCACACTAAACTGTGCCACCCAAGGCTTCATCCAACCTGGCTTTGAGCACCACAAGGGATAGAGCACTCCCAATCTCCCTGGCCAACCCATTCCAGTGCCTCACCACCCTAACAGGAAAGAATTTCTTCCTTACATCCAATCTAAACCTCCCCTGTTTAAGTTTGAACCCATTACCCCTTGTTCTGTCACTACAGTCCCTAATGAAGAGCTCCTCCCCAGCATCCCTATAAGCCCCCTTCAGATACTGGAAGGCTGCTAGGAGGTCTCCATGAAGTCTTCTCTTCTCCAAGCTTCCCAACTTTCTCAGCCTGTCTTCATATGGGAGATGCTCCAGTCCCCAGATCATCCTCATGGCCAGACTCTGCACTTGTTCCAACAGCTCCATGTCCTTTTTATGTTGCGGACACCAGAACTGCACACAATACTCCAGGTGAGGTCTCCCGAGAGCAGAGTAGAGGGGCAGGATCACCTCCTTCGACCTGCTGGTCACGCTGCTCTTGATGCAGCTCAGGATATGGTTGTCTTTCTGGGTTGCAAGTGCACATTGCAGTAGACTCATGTTCATTTTCTCATTGACCACCACCCCTAAGTCCTTCTCCACAGGGCTGCTCTCAATCTCCTCTTTGCCCAACCTGTAGCTGTGCCTGGGATTGCTCTGACCCAGCTGTAGGACCTTGCACTTGGCATGGTTAAACTGAATGAAGTTGGCATCAGCCCACCTCGCAAGCGTGTCAAGGTCCCTCTGAATGGCATTCCTTCCCTCCAGTGTATCCACCGAACCACACAGGTTGGTGTCACCGGCAAACTTTCTGAGGGCGCACTCAATCCCACTGTCCATGTCAGCGACAAAGATGTTGAATAAGACTGGTCCCAACACTGATCCCTGAGGGACACCACTCGTCACTGGTTTCCAGCCACTGACCACAACTTTTTGCGTTCATCCATCCAGCCAGTTCTTTATACACCGAGTGGTCCATCTATCAAGATGAACTCACTTTGTTGAATTATTTACATCTGAAAGTATGTTTAAGATTCTCTTGCTACCATGAGGAGTCAAAACCTAATTTAAACACAGGCATGAATTTTAAACATAATTTTTATTCACTTATTTCCAAAGTCAGGTGGTATGTTCAGACTCTTACAGGGCCAATCCAGAAGCACGTCCTACCCCTATTTACCTCTGACCCTTAAATTGCAATCACGGACTGGACAAAACATTTGCCTGAGCTCTGTATTCAAGATGAGTTTTTCTGCAGCCAAAACTTCGTATTCTGGGCCGATGACATAAAAATCTGAGAGAATGGATGTATGAATGACCATTTTCCTGATTAAAATCCTTTAATGTCTCAAAGACAGAACAGCAGTACAAGTCATTGATTCACTGGCAAAACTTCAGCTTATTATGTACAGTTTACATAATGCTATAAAAGGTAAAGGAAATAAAATTACTATTTCAGAAGAAAAATATTTTTTTTTAAAAGCGGTAATATAAAATAAGCATAAATAAAGAGCTGTAGTGATTCTACAGTTATTGGTATCCTTTCTTCCCCTTTGGGGCACTAAACTACAGGAAATTACAAGAAATCAGACCAGGTGTTCTAAATCAGTAATAATGCAAGATTAAATGATCTGAACAATTATCATTGAGAAGAAATAGGTTATCATATTGCAAATCCTATGCAAAATGCAATATTCATATAGGTTATACAATTCTAAAATAAAAGGTGCATACAGATTTTCTCCTTTAACAAGGAAGGAAGAAATCTGTAGGTTTTCCAAAGATGAAAGAGAACTCAGGAACATCCAAACTGTTCAAAAAGAAAAGGGTAAGACAGGTATTTCAGAAGTACTTGACCTACCATCAAAATAAAGGCAGGTGTGAAATAATGAGGTACAAAATAAGATTATAGAGTATGCTACCAAAGCAATAAAAAATGTTATTTAAAAAGTCACAGACTGTTTATAGAAAAAGGTAAAGAAAAAAGAGTGTTGCATTCTACTTTTAAACTCAAAAAGCAGCTAAAATGGGTAATTTTTCCGCATATTATGGCTCAAATAAAAATCTCTGTGCAAAAAAGTCCCATTCATAGAGACCTCCTGCTCATTTGCGATTTTCAGTCTGTTTTTTATTTTTTATATTTAGAACCACTCTTTTTTTTTTTTTTTTTTTTTTTTTTTTTTT